>BMAU01019791.1:1667500-1939528 GCA_019973935.1 Trichonephila clavipes | reverse complement strand
AACATAACATAACATAACATAACATAACATAACATAACATAACATAACATAACATAACATAACATAACATAACATAACATAACATATCATATCATATATCATATATCATACCATATCATATCAAATGTCTCCAATGCTGATTTTTGCTTCCATTTCGACAACTGGCCGCGTCTCGTAGGCGCCTGCAAACACGCTTCAGTTCGATCACGTGATATTCAAGAACGTGAGTCTGTACACGCCATATATCGGTAGCTTTTGTTACTACAGACAATAAACTTTTCTTATGCCACAGAAATTAACATTCCGACGAGAGGTTTCGCGGCAGTAAAATTAGTGATTACTTATTAAACAGCCTACGTATATATATATATATGTATATATATATATATATATATATATATATATATATATATATATATATATGTATATATATAGTAAGGAGTGTATCTATTGCTTATATATATTTGCATTATGCAAGCTGAAAAATGAATTGTCATTTAAATGCTATTGAAAATTTTGAAAAGTATGTAACAGTATGTAAAAGTATCTATAACAATCTATATCAAATTATAAAAGCTTCTACGAACTCAGACTTCATTAATATATATATATATATATGTAGCATGCAGCCAAAACCAAGCAGTCTTCGCGCGCAGGCGCAGCTAAAACACGAACTAAAACTTTTGAACTAGTGGAAGAGAAACAAAAACTCTTGGACATTAGAGAGAGAAGAAAGAACGCGAGAGGTGCGCGAGCAGGCGTTACCTTCTGAATATCATCGTCAAACTTATCTGTAAAAATATCTACCTTTTAATTAATTTTTGTTAAAGTTTTAAAAAATAAATGTGAAGTAAGACAAACATGTCTTGACCCCTTGTTGTCTCCCACAAATTATGGGGCTCGGCCGCGATCGATAAAATTTCGATTTTGAACCAAAGTCTGGACAATGAACAAAAGCGTCCGTGGAGGAGACGCTCCGCCATTTTTCGAAACTTCGTTCAACCTGTGTAGAGGTTTGAACTCAGCATGAATACTCCGCCTGTGTAGAGGCCGGGATTGAAAAGAATTTCGATTTTGATCAAAGTTTGGAACGTGAACAAAAAGCCGTCCGTGGAGGAGACGCGCCGCCATTTTTCGGAAACTTCGTTCAACCTGTGTAGAGGTCGGAACAAATATCAAAATAACATGTGTAGAGGTGTATTTTTCAACGAACCCTCAAAACTCCGCCTGTGTAGAGGTTGGAACTAACTCAGTGTGAATAATCCGCCCAGTGTAGAGGCCGGAACTACAATTTCAAGATATAACCTGCGAAGAGGTGTCAATTCGAACAATTTCAACTATATTACCTGCGAAGAGGTGAAATCAGTGAATTCACAACGTTTTTTCTTCATTGGATACATCGTACGTGCGAGCAACAAGGGAGCCAGAAAAAAAAAAAAAAGGTAGGATCTTTTCATATTTTTTCTAAAATGTATAAAAACGCTCTTAAAGAGGATTTCATAAGAGTTGTTGAGAATCTAGACGGTACTGTGGAGAGTACGGACACTATAGTTAAACCAAAAAGACTAAAATTGAGAACAGTAGTACATTTGAAAGTGATCCAGATTTCGTTAAAACTTTTAATTCAAAACTGTATAGATGAGAGAGTATCGCGAAACGAAAGAGAGGTAACTTTAGAAAAACAGAAAATTGAGCTCGCGAAACTTCAGTTAGCAAAAATTAGAAAAAGAAATCTAACTTCAAAGGGCTAAAAATAAAGCATTAAGTTTAAATCCTGCAGCTAAAGTCGAAGAAAAACAGTTCGAAACTTTAAATAAGGAAACTGCAACTCATATTGGCATTCGAGAAGCAGAAGATTGGTTTAGGCCTATTGATTTAGCTAAAGAGTGTGATATTTATATTTCATCTAGAAGCGGATCACATAAAGAAATTCCTATTACTTATGGATATACCCAAGACCCCTTTAAAAATAGATCACAAAACTTTAAACCAAAGATTAAAGAGAACTATCCCCAATATCTTGAAAAAGAAAAAATAAAAATTGCTTTATATGCGGTGATTCATCTCATTGCGCAAGAGACTGTGAGAAGCGTTTTAAACCTAAAGAATCTAACGACCACATCCATAATAGAATAAACGTGAATACTTTGAAAGTCGAGAGCGAAAAACAAAATAGCGATGAATTGAAAATCTTCAATATGTAAACATTTTTGTGGAAATTCAACCCGTAACAGCCTTGATTGATTCAGGTTGCCAGATCCCAGTTTTAAATTCCTCACTAATTAGAGTTCAAACACCTTCCGAAGAGATCATAACATTAAGTTCATGTTTTGAACAGCGTATGGTAGAAGTTAAACCCATAAATATTTCTCTTAATCAACACTCTCCTAGCTTAGCTTAAGTGTGCGAACGGCAATATCACCGACCTTGACCGAAGAATTTATTATACATCCCAGTGTATATTCTGAAATAAAAAACTAGGCCACGCAAAGAGCGATGTTTTATTGAATGAAAGTGAATCCTCTTTAGGTGCTCATGCTTGTGTTCATTTTAATTCAAATGTTTCTGTTTCAAATGTGATAGAAAACTCTAGTTATGATTTGCCACATGTTAAAAACTTTAATACTAGAAATGATTCGAGTTCTCTAATTAAGATTATAAATGTAATAAAATTAAGAGTACTAAGTTATAAAATTGAGTATTGTAAGAGAAAAAATGTTCTGATATAGTATTGTGTAAGAAAGCCAATGGTGCCATGAAAACGAGTTCCGTGGAATTCATCTCCCGCTCACCTACTCCTTCACCTATGGAACGTAATTATAGACGGTTTGTGTTGCTTCAAAGGATCTTTGAGCCTTGGCAGTGGAAACGAAGGAAAAAGAGAAATCGTTTTGAACAGACGTCCAGAACTCTACAGAGGAAAATATCGATGCGTTCAACCAAAGATCAACTTGTTAAAAAAGACGTTCTTATGCCTGTGAAACACAATGTTTTCCTGTGGAACCTTCCGGATGTCGAAGAGATGCCTTCACATGATGGAGAAACTGTTCAGTTCAGCAGAATTATGATATTTTAAACCTTTGTTTATTTGTCGTATAGTCCTTTGTCTGTTCCGTCTTTTTGTATGTTTCAGATTCTCCTCTGGTCTCCATGGAAATACCGCTGCGGACAGCGTACGGTCAGAATGGCCGTTGTAGCATGCAGCCAAAACCAAGCAGTCTTCGCGCGCAGGCGCAGCTAAAACACGAACTAAAACTTTTGAACTAGTGGAAGAGAAACAAAAAGTCTTGGACATTAGAGAGAGAAGAAAGAACGCGAGAGGTGCGCGAGCAGGCGTTACCTTCTGAATATCATCGTCAAACTTATCTGTAAAAATATCTACCTTTTAATTAATTTTTGTTAAAGTTTTAAAGTAAATGTGAAGTAAGACAAACACGTCTTGACCCCTTGTTGTCTCCCCATATATATATATATATATATATATATATATATATATATATATTGAATTCGTCTTATCTTATCTTAAAATTGAATCTCGTCATTTAAATGCTATTGAATATATATATATATATATTCAATAGTATTTAAATGACGAGAGATTCAATTTTAAGCTTTAATAATGCAAAAGTATATATAAGCAATAGATACACTTCATATTAAAAGTTAATAATTTTAGTAAAAAAAAGGGAAGGATTCGACAAATATAGTTTTGACTGACAGCGGGAAGAAAGAAGCAAATTTCTTTTTGCATGAAACAAAATGAATGATTACACTCAAAAATGCGATTAATAATATGTTTCCTCAAGTTATAAAACGAAGTCTTATTGGAGTTATTAACAAACTGATGCTTAAATCCATAGCTAGCAAACAAAACTAATATTACTAGGTATTTAATCATTCCTCATGCGCACAGAAAGTTTACGGCGTGTAACCATGCTTTCCATGAAGTGATGAATCATCGCAGAATCATGTACTTGCCATTCATTTTCTAGAGCTGTATACAATTCTTAAGCAAGGTTGGACTTGGGAAACGTGCAGTCCCAGTACTTCCAACGATTTTCAAAGGTATTAAAGTCGGAACAGTATGTTGGTCAATCCCCACCAGAAATCTCTTCATTCTTCAAGTATTTGTCTATGATATCAGCTCTATAGGGACGCACATTATCTTTCATTAAGTGAAAACAGGACTAATTAATGCAACGTGCAATCTCACGATTGGTTGTAGGATTTCCTCTTACTACCGAACATTAGTAACAGAACCTTGTCCATAGATGTGCAGGTCAATGCGATATTCCAATGTAATTTCTGCCATCAACATGATGATGGCATGAGTGATGCTTCATGGTGTTCTGGAGTTGATTGCGTATGCCTTTTTTGCTTTCTCCAGAAATTTACACTCAAATATCGACATAAAGTTGTCCCAATGTTGTCGACATTACATTAATCCCGCACCTTTAGATGGAAGGATAACAGAACGTGGTACTTAAGTGCATACATTCATGTGTAACCATCGCCTAACTGAACGTTTCGTAGTGGGTCTCACATGCATTAAGGTATCCTTAAGGTAACCGTGATTTTATATAGCCTGTGCCTGTATATAGCTCAGACCTCTTTTCAGAGGCTCAATTAGAATTTTTGAAATATATGACTTAGAATTGGGTTTATTCATACTTTACGACAACAGAGGAGAGAAATTTTAAGAAAAAAAATAATGCCAATAATTATTTCAATTGGTGGTAACTCTGAAAATAATGTGAATTTTTCAAAAATTCTAGTTGAGCCTCTGTAGAGAGGTCTGAGCTATATACAGGCAAAATATTATTATAATAGACCCATTTTTCACAAAAGGAGAACATTTAAAAAAGATTATTCTAAGTTAATTTTGCCAAAATATTATATTTAAATAAATTCTTTTTGTCAAAATGTCCTTAAAACAATTCCGAACGTAGTCGGATAACTTAAATGTACGCCTCTTGTCCTTTAGAAGGAATCATGTCTGACTCAAATATTTTGGAAAAGTGAAGAAAAGACCAACCAACCAACCAACCAACCAACCAACCAACCAACCAAGCAAGCAAGCAAGCAAACATTATGGTAAAAGCCGAAGTATTCAGAATGCTGTGCTATCACAGATATCAACAAGTTTTACTGACCAACAATATCATATGGGATGCCAATTAACCTGAAAGTTCGCATGTTCCTAAATGGATAGATCTTTTACAATATTTCTTTTCTAAGTAAGAGTTTTATTTTGAGCGTTTCGTTTTTTGGGAAGAGTTAATTCTGTTACAGAATAGGAGCAAATGCATTTTTTAGGTAAAAAAAATTCTCTGACATCTGCTTAAATATTTATTCTTGATTTATCTGCTCTTCTTTAAAAACATAACTTGACTGTATTATACAGAACAGTACATTTTATTACATTACTCGTTCCTACTTGAATAATTCAATTTTTCTGGGATGAAATAGTATAGAATTAGATTCTGTCTCTAATTCCACAACATTAAATGAGTTTGCCCTTAACTAGAAAATTTTTTTATCCAAAACTTTTCAAATTTTATAATTTTAGTATTATATACAGATGTAAGTTTTTCAAAGTCACAACATTTTTCTAACTTTATCTCGCTTTGTCTCAACTTTTCCCCTTGGCTCTAGTAATCCTAAAGTTTTTTTTAATTTTACTAGCTGTATTAATATTGTTATTATAAAATATTATTATACTTCGCTTAATAATTTGCAATGTATTTTTACCATAAGCTCATAAGGAAATTTATAATATTCTCATCCTTACCCGTTTTTGAATCTGGTATAACCGTAATAAATGATAATTCAACAATTTTGAAAACAATATTCAGTATGATTAATGCCTTTTTTTAAAAATTCTATTAAATATATATATGCATGTATGTGTATTGATGATATTTAAATAATTTTAACCATTAACTTTAAATATAATGTAATGCAATCCATTATATTCTTGCTTTTAAAAAGCTATCTTCGAAGAGTATGTAATACATTACGATATTGTTTAAAAGTACATCTCCCCCATTCTTCTTAAAATAAAAGAATAATTTGGAAGAACTCAGATTTGGGAGAATATACATTCGTTGTTTTCTTAATGCACTTAGCATATTAAAATTCGTCATCTACTCAAATAACCGTGTCTAGACACACTAATTGCATTACTTTTTAAAACTTTGCTTTGGAGGTATTAAATGAAAAAATAAAATGTAACGGAGCTTCCTATAAATACCCGAGAAGTACATTTAGGATCATAAAGATTGAATTACAGTCTAATTCTTCAGTCCGATTTAATTAAGATATATAACCTCAATTGAATTAATTTTTAACGCGTAATATATTTTCTCAATTCAAACTGTACTTCTGGGTATTTTTTTTTAATTGTTTCAGTTTGCTAGATATTAACGTATTCAATGCTAAGAAATAAAGGGTGTTTTTTTAGAGGTATAGAACTTTAAATTGCAATAAAACAATGATGTATTATTCGATTGACATGCATTTTTTTATTCGAAAGATAACCTTGTGGCATTACATTTTAAATATGATGTCTGGCATATGACTGCCACGGCTGGCTCGGATGTAGTCCAATCTGGACGTCCAATTTTCGATGACTTTTTTCAACATTTGTGGCCGTATATCGGCAATAACACGGCGAATGTTGTCTTCCAAATGGTCAAGCGTTTGTGGCTTATCCGCATAGACCAATGATTTTACATAGCCCCACAGAAAATAGTCTAGCGGTGTTAAATCACAAGATCTTGGAGGCCAATTCACAGGTCCAAAACGTGAAATTAGGCGGTCACCAAACGTCTCTTTCAATAAATCGATTGTGGCAGGAGTTGTGTGACATGTTGCGCCGTCTTGTTGGAACCACAGCTCCTGGACATCATGATTGTTCAAATCAGGAATGAAAAAGTTAGTAATCATGGCTCTATACCGATCACCATTGACTGTAACGTTGTGGCCTTCATCGTTTTTGAAGAAGGATTCCACCAGCCCATAAAGCGCACCAAACAGTCAGTTTTTCTGGATGTAACGGTGTTTCGACATACACTTGTGGATTAGCTTCACTCCAAATGCGGCAGTTTTGTTTGTTGACGTAGCCATTCAACCAGAAGTGCGTTTCATCTCTAAACAAAATTCGCTTATGAAAATCGGGAACAACGGCAATCTCGTTTTGGGCCCATTCGACGAATCTACGCTTTGCTTGATGATCGTTTTGATGAATTGCCAAACCAAACTGAGAATAAATCACTTGACAGCTGAGAAATCGGTCGCCATCTTGGAAAGTAATGCCAACTTAAACTTCTATACCTGGAAAAAAAACACTCTTTACATTTCTTTATGCTTCAAGTATGCTAAAAAAATCGTAATTCTGACTCTACGTGTTGCATGTTTGTTACGCTTTCTCTGCATAATAACACAAGTAATATAAATTTTTTCATTTTTTTTGTCAGTTTTATGTTCGAGAGTCGACTGGGTGGCGTAGTTGGTTTGTCGCTGTCCCTGTACGCCCATGTTTGCGGGTTCGACCCCTGCCTAAGTCTGTGGATTTTCATGAGGCAGAAAATCGACAGCATCCATGTCGTATGATTTTACAGCATGTTAAAGATCCTTAGAGTGTCTGTTTGACTTGTGTGCTCTCGGCAGAATTAAATTCCTAGTATTATATCTTATCATGAGAGCTTAGGTGCCTCCCTCTGGTGAGGAAACTTGGATCAAAATCACATTGGGGCAATTAGTATAAACCTATATGGTGCCGCAATTAAAAGAGATGTACTAGGTCTGCAATGGTAAAATACCAATCTGCAACCTTATTAGAAACAAAAAAATATTTTAAACATAACTGTAATAATATAATATTCTCTTTTGTTTTGTATCAAATTCGAAACTTTTCGTGTAACAAGTGGTTTGTGTCATAAAAAGCTTTTTTAAAGTGTCCTATCAGAATATCAAATTTAAAATCGTGTAAAATCACTCTTAAAACATTCATTTTAAATTGTGTTTTATCATAAGGTTATTTTCATAATTACTGCCGTGTAATTTTAAAACAAATATTACATAAAAATAAATCATCAATTTATACTAAGAGGTTCCCATTTTAAATGCACACCTAACCATATCAATTTATTTTTATTTAATTCTGATAGTTCACAGCTTTTCCTTTTTTTTATTTATGTATTTGTCTTAACATATTTATTTGGGAAACTTATGAAGCGCGCATAATTTTTAGGATAAAATAATAATGGTACCTGTGTCGTAAAACTAATATTAAATTTTAAAAGTAAGCTATACAATTAACAGGAAAATATTTTCCTTATCTAATTCTTTTCTCAGTTGCTACAGTTGTCTAAATTATTTTATGCTCTCTATTAATCTATGACTTAACAATGCCATCTTTAAGCAATGGAAATATTTTATTTGTCAAAATGAAGTGTTTTTTTACAAAAATAAAATTATTGATTTGGAAATGATAAAAATAATCAGACACTGTTAGTCAGTTAAATAGAGTTTGAAACAGATCAATAGATATAAATAAAAATAATAATAATTTAAAATATTTTTTTGTTTTATTTAACAAAGACGTTTCCCCTCCCCTCTTCTAATGAATAAGGTAATTTTTAGAGCAAAAATAGTTTGATTTTTTCCTGTTTCAAAAGCCTACTATGATTAAAATATAAGTTTATAAGTTAAAATAATTTAAATTTTAAATATGATTATATTAAAATATTATCAAAATATAAATAGTATTTAAATATTAATTTAAAAGTATCATTCCAGAGAGAAAGGAATTCATGTGTGATAAGGGAAATTACTGTTCTACATTTAAATTTAAATTTTCAGGTAGAATATAATGCATATTTGTGCAAAATTCCCTATTGCATGCATCGCATATTTTCGTGGTGCTTTTTCCATATAAATCTGAACTTTCTCTAGTGTGAGTGCAAAATGAATTTCCTCATTTTCGTAGGACGTATAGGCAAAGATTTGGTGTGTCTTGGTGAAACTTCATGTTGCTTTTCTAAGCCTCGGAGTTTAGTAAATATTTTAAATAATGAAGGCTATTTTAAATAGGAAATACCAAATTTATATCCCAAAGTTTACGTAAATTTATTAGCAATATAAGTTCTTCTGTAGTGTATTAGTCATCATTTTTCCTTGAACTTTTTTTTAATGCAGAAGCCACAAAACTTTATTAGAAGGTATTGTAAAATGTGTAGCACCATTCACTGATAATACAAGGAAGGAACTTCAAAGATAGTTAGAGATAGTGAAAAATTGTGAATAACTTTGTGTATTGATCCATGTTTCAAACCTTTCTCATAATGACTAAAATATTATTTTTTTCTTTATACATATAATTTTGCTTGTGTGTTTATTTAATGTTACCAAGCATATTCTTTTCTTTTTTAGAATATTATGAATATAATCGCGGAACCTTATTTTATAAGCATTATTAAAATTGAAATATCGTACAAATTCTTAAAAATAATTTTCTTTATAAAACTTCAGGGTAATTAAAATACATTTTTTGACTAACTAGTATTTAATGCATATTTCCGATCATACTTTTTGTTTATTTTGAAATACATAAGAAAACTGCAATCTGAATAAATATTTAAGAAATGCATGAAGATTTATATTCATACAAAGTTTGTACAACTAACAAAATTATCCTCAATAACATAAAATGAATTTTTGATAGAAATTTCTAGTAGAATTCGAAATAACTGTTGTGTTTAAATTATTAATTCGTTTTTATTTAAAAGATTTTTTGGACATGGATTTATAGTTTTTGAAAGATATTAAGAAATTTTAAATGTTTAACTTTTTCAATCTTAATTCATCAAATTTTCGCATACGTAATTTTCTTTCTTAAAATCTCCCTCAATAAAATAAATTCAAATTTTAGATGTTATTTTCCCGGAAGTTATACCGAAATTCGAAGAAATAAATGATACATTTTTATCTAAAATTCTAGAAAAATTCTAGAGAAAGAGAGTTCATTTTAAAATTTATCATCAAGTAAAGATAATTTTAAATAAAAGCAGTGTATTAATTCTAAAGGGGATTCTTTTTGTATCTCAAAGAAATTTTTGTTACAATGATAAACTAGAACCCCAGTTTTTCTCTTCTAAAGCTTAATAGGAAGGTTTCATTGAAGAAGGTCAAAGAATACAAAACTTTTTTGGTACATATTATTCAGAATTTTGTGTGAAAATCCTTAATATATCATTAAAGGAAATAATATGTGATCTAAAATCTTTTTCTATATTGCCAATTTCAAAGGAAAGTAAGAATTAATAGGTATAGATATGTTTAAGCAGTAAAGTAAGAGTTTTCATTTCTATACTTTAACTATTGATTTCATTGATAAATTTCAGAATGATTTTAGTTTCAGAGCTTCTTATTTTTAAGAGAATGTATTTAAACATTTGATGGGAATTTTCTAATATTATTAAAAGCTACAGTTATTTACTTAACTCTTCAATACCCCCAAAACAAATTGAGATAGAAATCGAAAGAAATGTTGATTTTAGTTTTCGTTATTTACTTTTGTAACACGTTCTCTTCGGGTCTTTCTATTAATCCTCAAGGGGAAAATTTTTTGAATTGTTTGATTTAAAAGCCGTTTCTGTTAAAAAACCATGTTACTTGTAAATGAAAGTTACTATTTAAAGTTAAGTGAATTTAGCTCCCGGAGGAAGTTAGAAAAATATTGACAGAGCTAGTCTATTCGGGAGAATTGTATTTTGGAATATAAGCCTATCTCATCGCGGGATTCAGTGCCTTATTGTCATTATTAAGTTTTGGCAACTTATACAGCTGTTTTCCTTCATATACGCACGATAAGTAGATTTTATGTTTCTTATTAATTTAGGCTCTCTAACTCACTCCCGTTAGCTACTTTTAGCCATATTGTATTCGGAATTAATTGAAATGTAAATTATCGTTTTTCAGATGTTTTTTTCCTTCGGTTACCCTTCACACCAATGCGAACTCTGGTTTGCCGCTTTTTTAATTAACTAACTATTTAACAAACTTCTTTAAAATGAAAGAATTTGGACAGAACTAATCAATTGCAGATAAGGAGTATTGGTTGAGGATTTCGTAATTTCAAATTATGAAGTATTTAGGATAACATTTAAACTAATATTCCTCTTCTCCATTTAGCGTACAGTAGACTCTATTGCTCTTCATTATAAATCTTCAGTGGAATCCTGATTCGGACTCGCGGTTGGACTCAAATATTGCCAGTAACTACACCAGTGTTCAAAATTAAGAAAATTTTTAGGTTTCTAGAACAACTGGATAGATTTTAATGAAATTTGGTATGCATATAGGGCTGATATATGCAAAAAACATGCAACAGTTAAAACACACACGCATATGATTGTGCGTAAGGCTCATCGAATTCGAAAGGTATGAAACACTAGTTGCAGAACATAACGAAAAAAAAAAGATTAATAAGAAGTATGACCCTTCTTTCAGGTAAACAGGCCTCACACCGTGATTTTAGGATGGAAATAAGAGAATTTATGAGTTCCTGCGGCGATTAATATCGCTCGTTCAGCAACTCTGTTTTCAGGCCTTGGATGGTTCTTGGAGAGGGGTTGTGAGTTGCAATTGCCCTTCCCAGAGAGCATGTTCTATAGGGAGACTTGGAGATCTATTTGGCCAATCCATTCAGAGAATATCCTCACTTTTTAGAAATTCGTCGACTAGATGAGCTATATGTTCCTTGCGTTGCCATCCATTTAAATAAAAACAGGGCCAATTGCACCCGTGAAAAAGCGAACATAGACTTCCAAGGCATCATCTCTATGCCTCACAGCAGTCACAGTGCCGCTTTTAAAGACATGAAGGTGTGTGAGGCTATCCATCGTGATGCCTGCTCAGATCACCAAGCCACCTCTGCCTTACTGGTCGATTTCTTGGACGTTGGAGAGCAGGTAGCGGGTCCGTGGTTCTCGCCATACCAAAGTATGGTGAGAATTTATGGAGACAACCAGGGACACGCTACATGATTGCTACTACTTGTTTGTTAAGGAATCTTGATTTATCCAATGATCGATATGTGAAGTAACTGAGTTGGCGAAAAACAATTTAAATTAGGTTTAAAAGGAGTGATGGTTCTCATATAAAACTGAGAATAAGATAACTGAAAAAAATACTAATTAGGTGTCATCCTACACTTGAATGTGGTTTCGAATAGCCCTGTGTGTTGTTCCGAACTAATTAGGAAACGTGGCGTCATTATTACTTAAAAGAAACAAATGCTAATAAATTTCTAAAAATTCTTACTGAATTACTGTTAAATTTTTACATAAACGAAATTTTGCCTAGTGAAAATATAAGTTTCTGAAAAATATAAAGAAAATAAAATCAAAAATAATTTGCATGAAAGAAGTTTCTCAACTACTTTTGAAAAAGTAATGTTTATGGAATGAAAGAATTATGGAATTCATAAATTTTTTAAAAAAGTAACGAAATTAAAGAAATTCTAAAAATCTCTTCTCTTAGGAATGCAGTGTTTAAAGTATCGCCATTTATCATTTAAAATAGAGAGCTCAATGTCTTTTTAAAAGGAAATAAAGAAATGGATCTTTTTCCATAAGATCTTATTTTTTTTTAAATAGTAGCTCTTTTCAATATCTATTTAAGTTCAGTGAAGCTGTAAATTTATACGGAAATAAATGAGCGACATATTTATTTTTAAAGTAAAGAATAAATTTCCATAATGAATATTACAGACAGTTTATAAAACTGCTTTTATTACTTTACTTTATATGTAATAATTTATTCATAAAGGAACTGAGTTTTTTTGTTAAAACTGGGAAAATATTTTTAAAATGTTGTTAGTTATAATATGAAATTTTTATTTACTTTATTATCTATCTATTGTATGTTACAAAATACTTTTTAATAATGTATTAACGATTCAGAATATTCAAGTAATTTAAAGGGATCTATTTTATGAATAAATAATACACGAATAACAATCCATCAAAAATAATATGAATAAATAATTCTTATACTTATATACAAAGGAATAAAAAATTATAAGTGCTTTAAAATTCTGAGTAAAAATATTATAAAACTAATACAAAAAAAAAAAAAAACAGTAAAGGAAAAGAAAAAATGCAAATTTTAGAAAGATATTTTAATGTTCTAAAATGTGTATTTTAATAATAATCGAATAAGTTACAATTTTTAACATTTTATTTAGTCTTATTATTATACATTATCGTAGAAAATAAGTTGCAAGAGTTTTCAAATTCTACCCCGGTTAAAACTAAATAACGATAAATGTTTTTTCAAGTTTACTGGAAACCATATAAAGGAACATGAATATTTATCTACTACCTAACAATATCAATAATGTTTGTTCAAAGATACGAAGCTTAGATTTATTAGCCTTTCATGTGGTCGATCCATTTTTTTCTTTTCCAACATATTTGGTCATCTACGAAGAGGTATAATATAAAATGTTGTAGCGATGTATCTGAAGAATAGAAAAAATAAGGTTTGTCTCTGAAATTGTTCAGTACAGTTATCTTAATATTGTCTTTTTTTCCTCCTCAAAGAATATATTTTTTTGTCTATAAGAATAATAATAATACTTCAAATAAATCAGCAGTTGTATTTTATTTTTGGATATGAAAACCGTAGCTTGATAGTGCTAAAAGAAATGTTTTTTAATTAATTGCATACTTAAAATTTAATAACAGATATGAATATAAGCGCCTATTTAAAATTTAACTGAGAAATAATTAATAAAGAACTTTAATTTTGTTGTTTAAATTATTCAGTTTTTAACACGACAGTTTTGGGAGCCATAAAATAACTTCACGCAGGATTTTATTAAATTATTTTTCCAAACAATATTTATAACACATTTATTAAATATTCGTTATGTATTAGGCAGGAAGCATTAATTATTTGTTAAAATTGTGTCATGAGAATACTCTATTTGATTGAAAAAATGTTTAATAATTCAGTAAACATATGTTTTTATTTTCAGTAAGTACTTATAATTTGAATCACTATTACATTTAAATAGCAATTAAGTAGAGATAAGTTAGTAAAATATTTATTATAATATATATAGATTTGGTGAACAATGAAAGCTAAATCATTTTAAGGTGTCGTAATTAAATACTATTAGCTCTTTTTGTAAGCCTTTTTAAAGTTTATTATATGTATCTTACACTCCGTGCCAACAAAAGTAAAACTAGCCTCCTTAATCAAAAAAGCATTTCGAATAAAAATATTAAAACATTTTGAGAACAAACCGCGGCTAAAACATGGCACTGCCTCAAGAATACTGGGTTCCGGGCGGCCACGTGGCGCTACTGAGAGGAAAGACCACAATATTCTGCCTTTGGCGCATCGTACTATATCTGATGCAGAAATTCGAGCCGCAGTTGGTATCACAGAGATACAACTAACTGTTAGAAATCGGTTACTTCAAGAACAGCTCCGAGCCAGGGTCCTTGTAGCATGTATTCTACTTACTCCAAGCCATTGCCGTTTGCGATGACAATGGTGTCAAGCCAGAGTTCATTAGAGAACGGAATGGAGAGAGATCTGTTGTGCTTTCTGAGGAAAGCAGTTCTGCCTTATTGTCGGCGATGGAAGTGTGTTGAACAGAGAGAGGTCAGGGGAATGCCTGCAATCAAACTTCTGCGGATTAGACACATTGGACCTACACCTGGAGTCATGGTCTGGGGAGCAATTTCCAATGACAGCAGCAGCACTCTCGTGGCTATCCAAATACACTGACTGCAAAATTGTACATAAGTCTGGTAATTCAAACTATAGTATTGTAATGGGTCTATCCGCGCACCTCTCACTAATTCTCTTGCGGAAATGGATTTCTTTTAAATGTTGTTCAATTGAAAGCTTTCTCCCGAGGAAGAAGACGCGGCTTATGTAAATGAAGGCTTATATTTAAGCATTAACTTTTAGGTGCAAAAGAGAGAGAGAGAGAGAGAGAGAGAGAGATTAGGAGTTAGATGGTAGAAGTTAATGATTAGTGTAAAGTAGTGGAGAGTGGCTCGACAATTAATTGCTTAATACTTAAAGATTGTTAATTGACTATTTAGTCAATAAGTTATAATTGAATAATAACGACCAGAGAGGTCGAATAGCTGAGAAAGGAATTACGGTAATTCAGACCCTAAGTATTCTAAGAGTTCTAAGCGTAAGTTAATTGAATCATTATAAATTATTAAGTATACTTTCTGCCATGTAGTTGCTCCTATACTTTATAAGAGTGTACATTTTCTACGCTGGGTTAATGAAATTTAGTAAAGGTATAATAAATTAGAATTGTTCTGACTATGGTTGACCTTTATTCTAACTCCCAGACACCAATGAACGGGGCGGCCCGTTCATTACAGTACCGCCATTCATGAACAATATTCTAGGGGGAGTTTTCAAACAGGATAACACTCTCACCCTCTCACCGCTGTAGTAATGCAAAGTGCTCTACAGAGTGCTGACATGTTATCTTGGCCTCAGAGATCCCTAGGTCTGTCCCCAATTCAATACGTATGGGATATCAATGGACGACAACTCCGGCACCATCCACAGCCAACACTGACCATTCTAGTATTGACACAAGTACAACAAGCATGGGACTCCATACAATACCGTGGCATGCGGCACCCGTTTGACACAATGCATGCACGTTGCAGGCTTGTACTCAAAATTCTGGAGGTTATACCGGCTATTAATATAATAGCATTTCACATTTGAAATGTATTTTCTTGAGTTTAAATTAACCTGTGATTTTGTGAAAACTTAAGAAATTATACATGTTAACTAGACAATTGCACTGCCCAAATTTAATTACTATACAATAATTTGTTATAGATGTTCTGATTTTTTTCCCGTCAGTGTATATTTTTGACCTTTGTACAGAGCCTGAAATAGGATTTTTGAAATATATAACTTAGAAGAGGGTTTATTTATATTTTAATAAATCAGAGTGGAGAAATTCTACCCCCCCCACAGATTATTATTTCAATTGGTTGTAAATCTAAAAATAATGTAAATTTTTCAAAAAATCCTAGTTCAAGCTTTCTGGAGAAGTCTTAGCTATACATATGAGCAAAATATTATTATTGTAAAAACATTTTGCATAAAAGGTGAATGTTTTGAAAATAGGTAATTCTATGTTCAGTTTTTGCCAAAATATTGCTTTTGAATAATTTTTATTGTAATAATATTCTTAAAACAATTTTATAAATGCATTCCAATCTAAATGACAGTAAATATTAAGAAAATATTCCTTTGCACGCTTTCGTAAAATCAAGGCTCCGAATGTAGTCGGGTATTTTAGTTTAACATAATATGTTAATAATCGTATTAAATACAATGTTGATTACTTGAAAAGTTTGGATACATCAAGTTTTCTCATGGATAAATATTAAAAAGATTAAGGATTGCAAGGAACATTTAACTATACAAAGGAATATATATATATATTTAACTATACAATAGGATATATATATATATATATATATATATATATATATATATATATATACTGGCCTCAAAAAGTTAAGGTACAACATGTTTTTCGAAGCTCACCATAAAAAAATGGCAGAAACAATAAAATGCATAGTTTACATGAATGATAATAACGAACTTTAAAAACATTAATGCAAAAACGATTGCTACAACTTTTATTTTATAGAAAAGAACATATATTTATGAGTGAGAGAAAAATATGCAAATATCAAGCTTTCGTACTTTTGTGTGTAAGTTGTGTTGATTTTCAACAGTTGTTGGCAGTTTCGGTGACAATAGTCAATAGAGTTTAGAAATGTGTCTCAGAGACGTCGTTTACCCAATTCGTTAAGGTGGCGGGCAGTTGGATGGATGGAAATGGGATTGTCGCAGGCTGATGTTGCTAGACGTCTCAATGTGTCTCGTAGTGTTGTTCAGCGACTTTGGGATCAATACCAATCCGAAGATTCTGTGTCCAGAAGACCTGTTCCAGGCCGACCACGAGCTACAACACCTGCAGAAGACCATTTTCTAGCTCTTTCGGCACGACGGAGAAGAACCACTACTGTGCCGCAGCTCGTTGCAGACCACTTTCAAGCATCAGGAAGAAGAATTTCCGCTACTATGGTGCGAAATCGTCTTCACAATGCAGGTCTGTATGCAAGAAGACCAGTTGTGTGCGTTCCCCTCAACGGACGACAGCGAAGGAACCACTTATGCTGGGCAAGAGAACATGTTTCTTGGACGCAGCAACAATGGGCTTCTGTGCTGTTCACAGACGAGTCCAGATTTACAATGGAGAGTGATTCAGGGCGTCTACTGATCTGGAGGGAACAGCGCACTAGATACCATCAATCCAACACTGTTGAAAGACACAGTTATAGAGGTGGTGGAATCCTGGTTTGGGCAGGGATCTCCCTCGGTGGCCACACTGACCTGCATGTGTTCCATGGAGGAACCGTAACTGGTCTTAGATATCGGGATGAGATCCTTGATCCATATGTCCGCCCATATGCTGCTGCTATTGGTAACGACTTCATTCTGATGGATGATAATGCACGACCTCACCGAGCTCGGATTGTTGAGGAGTATCTGGAGGATCACGGTTTGGAACGAATGGAATGGCCAGCTAGATCTCCAGACCTGAATCTGATAGAACATCTTTGGGACTATCTTGGCAGAGAGGTTGCTGCTTTAAATCCTCCTCCAAGGTCGTTACATGAGCTGAAACAAGGCTTACTCTGTGTCTGGTCTTCGCTTCCTATTCCGATGTCCGACAACTTAATAAACAGCATGGGAAATCGATGCCGCCAATGCATTCAAGTTAGGGGTGGACACATTCCTTATTAGAACCAATTTTTGTATTGTTTTTATGCTTTTTTACCACATAACACTGTGATGTGCTGTTTTCTCCAAGAATGGACTTTTCCGCAGAGATTGCTTTTTTGTTATAAATCGTTTTTGCAATACACTTATACAAATTTCTATGACGCATTCAATAAAAAACTATTTAATGCACATATCCTCCAAATTTTTGTTTCTACATTCATTCATTTGCAAATTAGACACAAAAACCCGGTTGTACCTTAACTTTTGAGCCAGTGTATATATATATATATATATATATATATATATATATATATATATATATATTTATATATATATATATATATATATATATATATATATATATATATATATATATATTCAAAAATTATTCTTATTAAATTTCACAAATTTATACAATCACACATACTCGTATGTATGCGTTAACATTTACTCCATTTACAATTGTTATAACTTTGAGACAAACACAAGCACAAAAATTATCGATTATATATTTTCTTCCGCTATAGTGAAGCATAATAAATATCTTCACTGAAAAATGCCTTTAAAAGCAATCTAGAGTTCTACCATTCGATGTAGTTAATTATTTGATTTTTATGTAAATACCATTCGTTGTACCTTTAATTATTTGATTTTATATAAATACCATTCGATGTAGCTGTAATTATTTGATTTTATATAAATACCCCCCCATTCTGTTCTTCATAATATCATATATTTAACAAAATATTTCACATTCGTACGTAAGAAAAGTAATCGAATTGAACGGATTTATAAAAGTACTACTGTTATATATCGAGATTGTGTCCTTTGTCATTGCTTCGCAACCCAAAGGTGGTAGGAGTAATAGGGGTCGGGAAGAAGCAGACATTGTATTAAAAATAATTAAAATTTTATTTATGATTTATCGTTTTATGATCAATTTATAACTAATTCAAAAACCTTGGGAGTAATTCTAATCTCTTATCAAACTAATAAGATAATCCAAAGTAACTTATCTCTTAATCCGCTTATCAACTCCTTCCTAAACTGCTACCGTCTTCTTCAAACTGGTTTCTCTAGTACTTCCACTGCTCTAAAGGGCATTATGGATAGAATATTGATTTCAGGACGAACAAATCACGATTTACGATCCACAATTAACCCAACACACCCATTGCCAAGGTTTAAATAGCATTTATTTTAGCATAAAATAAAGCCCTCTTTACGGAAAGAGGTTTTAAATTCAAAAAACAGTTAAAAAATATTCCTAAAAGGATTAGTTGAAAACCCGGGGATAGAACCCGTTACATATGTTGTTATTGAAGATGTGTTTTTGGAAATATTTAAAAAAAAGTTTTAAATAAGCAATAATATAGGTTCACAAATAAATTTCTTCTTTTTTGTTGCATGAAAGAAGGTATAGAAATCAATCGTCTGAATTGAATTTTCACGTTCAACTAAACAATATTTAATTTCCTCATAAAAATTTAGATTGGAGGAATTAATTAAAATCTTATACTCTAGAGATCTGTGTAATTTAGTTTAAAGAATATACTTCCTATTTCACAATTTAATTTAACTAGCTTACTTCAAGCAACTTTTCATTAAAAAGATACAAATTTGCGAAACTTATGCATCTCGTAATTTCTCCCAGTTATAGTTTAAGCTTGTTAGGAAATTGTAAGGGTTCATAGAAATTTGGAAATAAATAATGATTCTAATTAAAATTTAAGTTGACGAAGTATGATATCACAACATATTTGTTAAATTAAATTTACATAATTTTTATAAAAATTGTAATAAATGCTTGTGAATAAAAATATTATAAAAAAATGAAAAATATGCTGTTATAAAAATTATAAAACCATGTATCTAAAAAAATTAATATGGTATTGGCACTCTATTTTTTCTGATAACCTCAACCGCTCCACTTTTCATTGAACAAAGGTTTGCTTAAGTTAATTTTCAGAAATATTGTCTTTTACAATGAATACTTTCATTTCATTGGCAGAAGATACCTTTTATTATTAGCATAAACCTTGCAACATAACGTATCCTTATAGATTTTCTGTAGGGCTAGTCTGGACCTCGACTTGCCATACCAAAACATAAACTTTTCTTTTTTTTGAGCCATTTCTGTGTGTTTTTTGATATATAACCCCAACTCCCTTGCTGAAATATCCAGTAAACTTTCAAACCGTATTAGATTATCAGTTAGCGTTGATTGTGTCAGTGAACAGGATCCATATGCCACTAAAAAAATTTGCTGTAGATCATTCAAAATCCATCATGGCTAAAGGATCCTCAAACCATTATTTGTTATCCTATTTGTCGACTGAATATTTTTTCTGAGTCATACATCGGAATCATCAAGTTTAAATTTCTTTTCAGAAAACATAAATTGTTTCTATTTTTCTTCCCTCGACATAATATTTTAAATTCATTTAGAATTTCTTCTCGATGATGTTTTAATAATTTTGATGCTTATACTTTCTTGAATTTTGTGGAAGTATTTAATTTAAGACTCTTCAAAATCATGACAAAAAATTAACTGAAATATTTCGTAAGTTCTCTAATCGAAAGGACATTTTTTTGTTGACAGGGAGAACATTAGTCAATCATCCCATACTCTCGACTTCCTTTTTCTCCAAGATCGTTTTATTTTGTGTAAATTATCTTTTGTAATTATGATATTGTGAAAAGCAGGTTTAGAACACTTCGTTAAATTAGATATTGCCCTTTCAAATTTACCTGCATATTTGTAGAAAAGAAATTCTCACTCTGCCCTCGGATAACTCTTTACCTGGTGGAATCTTCAAATTAATTTGTGATACACTATTAATACCTAATTGTTTGTTTCTCAGACAAAGTTTTCCGTAATATTGAGGCATACGTTTTATAATGATTCTGACGTGGTGTATAATATGTTATTTTTCTCAGGTGATCTTATATCTTTCTAACAAACACCTCATTTAATTTTTAGAAAAATGAGTTGATAGCAATAAAATTTAAGCTAATTTTTTTTGAAGTTGCAGTTAGTACAGAAAGCTTTCGTGGTAAATTTTAAATACACACATATCACGCTATACAGTCGTTCTTTGTTCGTCATTTCTCAATGATGACCTTTTTTAATATCGTAAGTTTCGCTTTATGACCCACAACGTTTTACAAAGCGTCTAAAAAACGTTGTACCGTGAGAGACTTACTTTCTGGTTATTCTCTCCACGCGAGAGTTCTAACTTCTCCTTTCAGGTGGCACTGCTATATTCTATTTCACAAAAATATGAGGAACATTGGCGCAACATTTTTTTCATTTTACTATGTGTTTTCTTAGAGTAGGTAGACGTTTTTATTCTTGTTTGCTTTCTGGTTGGATTTTGTACTTAATTATATTAAATAGTGAGATTGTAAGCATATTTTACTTCCACATCACAGGACCGGGGTTCAAAACCCGAGCTGCGTAAGGTCGACTCAGCCTTTTATCCTTTGCATATGTAAAGGTCTACTCGACGCGTCTAATGGTGTGGGAGAAACAGAAGGAAGACTAGCCATATTCAAAATAACTGAATTTATTCTCAGTACTAACAATAACACAAATTCAAGTAACCAAAGCTAAGAGATGCACACAAATATCAAATATGGAAAGCAATTAACGAGGTATGCGAGATATGAGAAGACTTTAAATAATTAGATGACATAGGTCTAGTTAATAGCTTCTACCTCTTAGCTACCTAATATAGTTTAATTCCTGGTTGACAGATCGTCAACTTTAATATTTACAATAATCAGCTGTTAAATATCCACGCCTCACTTCAAGTTTAATTAACCACTGCTCTCCGATATCAGTCTAACCTCTCTCTCCATTTTACCCTGAAAGGTTCAACTTTATATACACGTTTTAAGTTGCATGGTTACGTCTTCTTCGTGAGGAAGCTTTATGTAATATAATAATATTTTTAAGGACCCAGTATTTCCCAAGAGGATTAGTTTTTACAAGAACGTGAATAGACTAGTCACAAGTGGGTCGATAAATAAGTGCCAAGCTTGCATGGGAACGAAATACTAGGGGTTTTCACGTCAGACTGATTTTTTGACCGGAACATTTGCTTATGCACCTCAGTGCCCAGGGTTAGGAAAAGTGAAATGGGCACAGTAGGCCATGTGCTGTTGCAGTACTTAGTTTATTTTAGTAAGAATATTTAGTATGTGCGTATTAAAAAGGTTGACTTTTCGTTATTAAATTAATTGATTAATTCTTTTTAATGAAATAGTTCTTTTTTAAGGAAAATTTCATTGAATTCAGAGATTGATATTAAGTAAAAATAAAAAGATACTCCAAATATCTGTTAGGCTGGAGATTAAACTAGAAGTTTAACGTCGTATTGAAAGAGATAAAATCGTTCAAATTTGTGTGAATCACAAACTATTAATACATTATTTACTGATAAAAATCTCGACCATCCTTTAAAAAATTATTACCTTTTTCTTAAACGGCCTTCTTTAATGTCTACGTCAATACTAAAGCACTATAAAGTGTATTTTCGAAAAATTTCTAAAAAGGTATTCTTGAAAATTTGTCATGAGTAAATTTTGATGAAACTTCCAATGTAAATTCTGTGAGAGTAAACACTTCAATATTGGGTGAATGAGATGTTAACTTAAAATAAAACCCATTTTGTCGACTCAATGTTTCGCCTTTGATGTTTTCCAGTACAGTATTCGTATCAATGTAATATTTGTCAGATGTTATAATATTGAGTTGTTCCATTGACAAGCCATTTTATGTATAGAATTGTTAAAGGTGCAATATAATAGTACTTACTAGCTGAAAAATAACAGCTCAATTTAAAAGGATTTTCTAAAACTTGTATTAAATTAGTAATATGTTTTCAATAACTAGTTACATCGAAAGCTGTACAAAAGAGGGCTTTAGTTTGGAAATTTAAAAAGTCTATTTTTTCCATAAAATTCCGGTCGAACACGACATCCTTAGAAAAATTTCATCATCCTGTGTCTATGAAAACATCAGCATAGAATAAAACATTTACATTTGTACATATTAGGTCGGCTCCTTGGTTTAGAGGTCACGTGCCCGCCACGCAAGTCCAAGGTTGCGGGTTCAATCTCGGTTGGTGTCGATAGATTTTTAATCATATGATTATGTGGCATGTAAAAGATTCATTGGGTATGAATTTGGCTCTGACACTTTCGGTAAAATTAAATCATGGCAATATTTAGCACCCGACGAGAGCTTGAATTGAATAAATTCAAGTTTCAAAAATTTGGTTGCGGGAGCCTCCACTAGATAGTGCTAAAGAAATGGCTCTCAAGCGTGGGAATTTACATTGTATCTACAAAGGCTAAACTGCCAAAATGCAGCTCATTTAAAAAATAAAATGCATGTTTAAAATGAACTAAATTTTATGTATAAATGTTTTCTATAATAAATATAAAAATATTAAGCAAAAAAATACTGCACATTGACAAACTACAAATAAATAAAAAAAAAGTTCTAATCCTATTTTATTTTTTAAAGAACACATGTAGCAAAGAATAAATACATAATTTCAAAGTTTGTTTAATAAGGTAAAACATGTTAAATTGCTCTCAAATATTTCTGTTTAATGCAATGAATTACTAACTATTTAGCTTAATTGATACTACTTCCTTCAAATTCTAAGTTCATTAATAAATTTGAAATTAATTACAGGTATAATTTGCCCTTTCCCTATTTCCACATATTTAACTTGTCATATTTTCCTCGGAGTTTGTTTCAGTGTATATTTTCCTACTCTTGATATCAATAGTGTCATGAAATGGATTTAGTTTCTGTCGTATATTCAAATATTTCTACACGACTAGTGTAATTAATGGAAAGTCTGGAAAGTTTTCTATAAATGAGTGCTGAACTGGAAATATATATTTAATAAGTAATTTCTCAGAAATTAATTTAGTAAAAATAATATATATTGCATGTGTGTGAACATAGAGAAACTGATTAAGTTTCAGGTAATGATTATATTCGGTGTATATATTCCTTTTTATTTCTATTAGGTAAACTAAGTGAATCTTACGATGTTGAGCAAAAAAATTTGTAAAAGTTATGTTAGAGAAATAAAATTACTACTATATATATATATATATATATATATATATATATATATATATTACACATTCGGGCAAGAAGCTACAAAATATTATTCAATCTACATTAGAAAAAGTTGATAAATCTATTATAGTTAAGAATAGTATGGGCATTATTAAGTGTATGCATGGTAAAAAAATTATTTCTATTTATACCTATGATTTTGAAGATTTATTTAACTCCATTGATATAGGCGACATGTTAAAGATTCTTAAAATAACATATAGCAAATATTTTTTGAATAAGATAATAAAATATGATAAATATATTTCTATTATTGAATTAGTATTAAAAGAAACTTATATTTTCCATAATAACGCTCATTATCAGCAAATTAAAAGATTACCACAAGGTGGACCAGTTAGCAACTGCTTAGCAAATATTTACTTGCATTTTTATGAAAATGAAAGCATTAGTTACGATTCTTGTTACTTTTTTAGATATATAGATGACTTAATTATTTTTAGTAATATAGTAGATTTTGTTCCTAGCTTTAATCATTATCCCCACTATTTAAAATTATTAAAAACTAACAAGGTTTAATAATCTAACCACGGCCCTCTGAAGAGGAGGGCATTAATTGCTTATATTTTAGATTGGTTTGATTCAATCCCTTAAGTAGTAAATTTTCTTACACACACGCACGCTCGCACGCACCATCCCCGCACACAAAATGCCAGATGCCGTTCGTGAGTACCAAAGACAAACTGCATCAATTTTTCAGAACACCGTAAGAATTAAAAGTGCGCGCAAATCAAAGAAAGAAAGAAAATATCAGTGCACGTGCTGCGTACTAGCAAACCAGTTGCGACCAACTTTCTACAGCCCATTCGTTTTGCGGGCAAAGCGTTTAAGCCTTAAGCTGTTCTTAAATTGTGATCCACAGCGTTTTTCTATGGGTTCCGTGAAGGTTTTCCACATTTAATTTTAAGATTTTCCTGTTTTACAAAATTAAATATTACACTTGATATAACGACACTTCTAAAAGAAAAAAAATGCAGCACCTTCCTACTCCTTAAAAATCTTAATACTGTTTAGAACATAATTCATTTGAAATTAGTATTTTGTAATATTTTTAATTAGATGTTAAATGCTTGCTTAAAGGGAAAAAGGAATTGTTAAAAAGTCTCTGTAAGCATCAGAGGCAGTTTTAAGACTATTCAGGAACTTTTGAATCACTCAGCAGTTTACTGGGAGTCAATCTTAAGGATCAGCGGTGTCGGGTTGATACAAAGGGGGGATGCAGCGATTCAAAGTTCAAGAACCGCTGGCTTAAGGTATCCGACTAAGTTCGGAACCGTGGTTTTAAAAAAACGCATAAATGGATAATTTTCATGATATTTAGTGTCACTTAGATAGGAACACATGTATAAAATTGTTTTAAGGATATTTTTTGAAAAAAAAATTATTTAAATACATTATTTTGGCAAAAAATTAACTTAGAATATTCTTTTATCAAAAAGTTCTCCTCTTATAAAAATGCTTCTAAAATAATAAAATTTCGCTTACTTAACGTAAAGACTTCTCCAGAGAGCCTGAACTAGGACTTTTGAAAAATTCACATTATTTTCAGAGTTACCACCAATTGAAATAATTATCGGCGTTTTTTTCTTAAAATTTCTCCCTTCTGTTTTAGTAAAATATGGATAAATCCACTTCTAAGTTATATATTTCAAAAATTCTAGTTGAGTCTCTGTAGAGAGGTCTGAGCTATATACAGGCAAAATATTATTATAATAGAAGCACTTTCACAAAAGGAGAATATTTTGAAAATTGGACATTCTGTGTTCATTTTTTGTCAAAATATTGTACTTATATAATTTTTTATTGTAATAATATTCTTAAAACCCAATTGTATATACATTTTCTAAGCTAAGTGACACTAAATATAAATATTATCCATTTATACGCTTTTGAAAAATCACGGTTCTAAACGTAGTCGGATACCTTAAGGGTCAGTGGTGTTGGGTTGGTACAAAAAGGAGGGGGGGTTGCAGCGATTCAAAGTTCAAGAACTGCTGGCTTAAGAGGTTAATAAATTTTTCTTATTATATTTTAATATGCTTTCAAAATAAAATATATGCACCAAAAATGAATTCAAAATGAAAGTCTCACAAACACGCGAGGAATATACAACAGTAAATAAATAGGAAATATTTTAATACTACTTGGGTGACCCAGTATTATTTGATCCTCTGACGGTACTGGTTCGTGACGCGGGGTTTCAAGACCACTGCTCTAGATGATTACCTATATCTAAGCGAAGGTGCGAGATCTCCTGCAGTGCTGAAGAAAAAGCAAAATAGCTAAACGTATTTTTGCGTTGATTATAATAGATTACATAATTTTAAGAAGAAAGTTAAGTTTCCCTTGCCAAGATTTGATAAAGCTACAAATGCTTTTAGAAGAAGTTAACAGTTTTCTGCACTTTGTTTTTAAAGAACGGCTGTTGGTGAAGGAAAACTCACCCTGAGCTCAGAGAAAAGATGGCCTTCACGACTCGTCAAGATGCTTGGAAATTAATTTTCAGGTTATCCAATGTTCCTGCATCTTTCGAGAGACTAATATGGACTTTCCTTCTAAGATTGTCAATCAAAGTATACTTAGATGATGTAATAATTTGTTCGACGCAAGACATTTTGTCGACACGTGTTTTAAAGACTAAAAACACAAGTTTGAAATTAAGTTTTGCGAAACATCTTGAGCAAATTATATCCAAGAAAGATGTTAGAGCCTCCTGAAAAGACCAGTCTAGTGAATGACTTGCTATGATTAGGAAAAGTCGGAGATCTTCGAAGTTGCTTTGGAGTGTGAACTTATTATAGACTTTAGATTAAAAATTCCTCGGCAGTGGCAAATCTTTTACACAAATTAACAGATCCAAGCAGGGACTCTTTTGTGCATATGCAAACGAAGTTGCATTCAATTCCTAAGAATAGGCTCAAACGTTGGCTCCGATTTGGGTATATGCTCAATCTGACATGAAATATTTTCTCGATACTAATGCAGGTTATGAAGAAATTGAAGCTGCATAGTCTCAGATCTTTGACAATGAAAACAAGAGTAATAGTATACAGCAATAAAAGTCGAGGTAAACCAGAAAGAAAACTTTCATGTAATCTGAAAAGAGATACTGGCAGTAATTAAACAGACGTATAACATTTTCATTATAATCTCTATGATGAAAAATTTATTTTACGGACAAATTATTCATCCTTAAAACGGTTACTAAGTTTAAAAGGCCCATGAAGTCAAGAGGCAAAATTGATTTAAAGACTTCAAGACAGTGACTTTGAGGTGTAAGTCCATGGAAATGCAACGCTTTATCCAGTTCTTATCCGGAGACTTGAAAACATTGTTTGAGGGTGGTAAAAATGTATAAAAAAGGTGCCGATAATCTTGCTAAAGTGACTAATATCTGCTGAAATTCCCATACATTCTTAATCTCTAAATGAGCTTCAAGCATCTTAACTAGGAGATCAGGATGTCGAGCTTCAAAATATCGAACATCAGTGGTTATTGATGTTTTGAAAATTGGATATCATGATACGGATTACCTCTCATTTTGCAATCAGATCAGAGAATGAATGTCAATTCAATTTATTTATGGAGCTTTGCATTATTTTATCTATATGTATCTCGAAAACCCAGAAACCCACCCAGACTACACCCACAGTCTTTGGTTGAAAGGTGAAAATATTTTGCAGGGATACCTTGAATAACTTGTCCATTTACAACTCTAAAAATCAGACTGATTGCAATTTTGCATCCTTCAGCTCCACCTAAAGTATTAAAGTAGCATAGATGAAACGATTGGTTTTTCAAAATCCGAGATGCTATTGGGTCGAAGTCTACGTTTACCGTATAATCTTCTAGATAGAGGGATGAACTTTTTCCTTATCTGAATAACACATTAAACCTCTGCAGATACTTTTGGAAAGCGTTTTCATCCTGTCGTCCTAAGGAGAATCAAAATTGTCAATGACCTTACGAAGACCCAGTATGCTACAAGCATCATAAAACAGCTTCAGTCCAAAGTTGCAACATCGCTAGGAAGGCTCGTATACCATCATGAATATTTTAAAATATATTGCTTTTTGATTCGGAAGTCATTGACACCTTAGCCGACCGAATAGACTCATTCAGCAAAAGGACTCAGGACTCTTTCTGTTGAAAAGAACATCGACCAGGGAGAATAATCTTTTAAAGGAAGAGCAGTGTTCTCGTTCGTTAGCAGAGTTCGGATTCTGCTTCTCTGCCGAAACAGTATTGCAAACGGTATCATCATCAATAGTCAATAAATATGAGTGAGACCTTTGCGATAAATTAAGTAGAAAAAAGATGTTAAAAACCTAGTAAGTCTTAGGTTGGTGATTTGAACAAAAAACTACAATGAAAGGAAGTAACGGGAGAGTGAAAACTTGACAATGACTGTGTGTTTTATTGACCTAATGCAGGGGTGCAGTGAGACATTTTTCAGGGAGAGAGTGTTTTACTATTTCAGTTTATATTTAAAATTAATTTTAAATAACTATATTTTTTTCAAGGTAAAAGGAATGTTTTGGGGGAGTGCAGAGAATTTCAAATATATTTTTTTCTAAAAAGTAGGTGAAAATAAAACTTTAATTTATTACAAGTGTCATGTATTAAATTTCAGTATACAATTATTATTATGGGGTCTACGATTTCCGAGTTCAATTCCTGCCGTTGCGTCACTGGCCTATTGCAATATTGTGACTTTGAATTTGTACTTGTGTGCAAACTAAAGATTGGTGGCAATGTTTATTTTACAAGTATTATGGATTTAGAGTATGTTTTTTCCTATTAATTAAATCTATTACATTTACTAGAGTTTCAGAATAAATTACGATTTATTTCAAAAGAACCTGCCTTTTAATTATGTGTAGACCTTTCCTGCAATCTAAATGCTAACATTCACATAACCATACATAAACACTACGCTTGAGGCAATAACTAATGCCATTCTACAGTTAAGATAGGTAAGGGAGAAGGACATAAGTGGAAATATCGTATAAAATAATGCTTTGATCGAAACAAGTAATATACATTTTTTTAAAAATCAATTCGTACTTAGGTCAACAAAGAAAATTTTATTTTAGTAACTTTTTATTTAATAATTACAATTAATATAAATATGTATATATACATGGCAGAATCACAATATTAAGTAGCAAAACAGAAAGCGATTTTCCTTGTTGTTTTCCATTTTCCTTTCTATATATGGTGTTGGACTATTATTTTGGTTTGTTACTATTTGTTCGTTATTTAAAAATTTAATTATTCAATAAAACAGCATAGTAAAAAGAAATCCCATTCTCAGAAGCTAGGCCCACGACTTTTGGATTAGAAAAGTCCAACGCGCTACCCATTGCGCTACAGGGACACAACAAGCGATTTTCCTTTTTATATAGGGTGTTAAATTATTATTTTGGTTTGTTACTATATATTCATTAGTTAAATAGAACTAATGAACTGTACTAACATCAAGTGTCATCCACTACAAGTTTAAAAAATGTATTTGAGCTTGAGAAGATGAACAAAAAGTATTTTATTAACGATTGAAAACTTGAATAATATATATATATATATATATACAGGGAGAGTGTGAACTAATAGTAGGAATTAAAAAAGTTTCTTCTCTACTTGGTTGATTTCGTTTTTCAACAAATGAATGCATGAACTAAAATCTTTTGGTATAAATTTTTATGTTCAAAAAGTATTAGAAGATTTAATAACAAGTTTATTTTTCCCTCTCTTGTTTTTGTACAGGAAATATTTTCTCATTTGTATAGTAATACAAGTTATATCTTACATTCAATTCCATGGGTTCCTTTCTGCGTATTCAATTTCTGATTCTTTTATATGCATATTTTATGTAAGGGATGAAAAAACTATAACAAAATTATGTTTTAAGTAGGAAGAAAACTATTTTTTTTTCTCTATTTTTGCTGATATAGTCTCATTTCCAAGGAGTATTCATAATAAAAGTAAATAGTAAGATCCTAAAACTAAAACATATATTTAAGAAAGAATAAAGGCAAGATTTTCCAAAGATATTTTTACTCAAATTCCAGATTATATAATACCACGTCAACGTATTTTCATATTTGTATTTTCTAAGCGAAAATGCTCAAGTTTTCTTTCCTATTAAGCTCACTTTGTGTTTTTGGCAGAGAATGCTATTCGTCAGCTTATGTACCTATAGTAAATTTTTAAAAGGTTTTTGACAGTTTTCATAAACAAACTGTTACACTCGTCAAAACCTCGTAAATTTTAAAGAGACAGTTCTGTAGCTATCCATTACCTAACTTAAGATATATTGTCAATATATCTTCAGTTCACGTAATTATTATTATTATTTTTTTTTGTATTTTGAAATTTATTGTAAAATATTTTTACGACGGGTTGATAAATTGCTCGAAATAGTGCAACTTTTTATGACAGTTTGTCAAACTCAAATAAAGAAAGATAATATCTTTTGAGTTATAATAGACAATTATTAACAAATCTAATCATGAAGATAACTATCAACTAAAATTAGGACATGAAAATAAGAAATGACTGAGAAAAATGAAAAGACCCACTTAGAAAAATTAAACTGCTTCATTAACTTTTTTGTATATAGGTTTGTTAAATCCTTTATTTTATATTCCAAGGATTTATATAAAGTAGTTTTTTGTACCATAAATTTTTTGCTCATATTTCATTTTATAATAATATTTTAGAATTAGATAAATTAACTTAGTTTTTTCTTAACATTGTGTAAATTGTAAGCAATTTTAATTTTTAAATACATTCTGTCGTTTATTGATGCATAGTTTTAGAAGTATTGGCTTAGAGAATAAACTTAAATATAATTACATTTTTAAATTTCTCATATATAAGAAAGCATTTAGTGGATTTTTAAAATAATTTAAAGGTGACAGTGTACTTTTTGCAACATTTTGCATGTTATATTTCTCATAAATATTTTATTGCATTTTAAACATCAAACATTCAGACTTTTGATTAAGAATGAATTTAAAAGAATTATTAAAAAAATTCATGAAGATACATGCAGGCATTTTTGCGTTTTTTGAACTTCCTTAATTTCATTAGAATCTCACAGACATTTCACAATATCGTGATAATTTTCTTCTAACGCATAATTAGTGTGTAGAAGAGTTTCTTACTTCTCAATTTAATATATTTTAAACTAACAGCAAAGTAGTGTTAGTAAAATGTTTTCCCACCAGAAAGGCGGACACAGAAATTTTTCGAAGATGATGGTGGCTTGAAAGTTCCTCATTCTCGTATCATATCACAATACTCCACCAAAATTATTTTTTTGATTTTATCTACTGACGGGAAAAAAGTTATTGAAGAAATATATAGCATTAATTTATGAAATAAATTTTTAATAACAACTACTTAGTTACTTTTGAGAATAAGAGGGACTTTTAAGTTTGCTTGCAGTTCGGTTTTGAAAGGAAAGGAAATGAGAAAATAAATTTTATTTTTTCATTTATTAGAACTGAAATTATAGTTACCTTTGTTTGAAGTTAGTTTACGTACTATATACACGAGATTATAATCAATCTAGAAAAAAATCGGAAATGTTAGGGAGTAAGGGTCCGGACAATCTGGCCCTCTTCCTAGTGTGCGTTACTGCCATCAGATAGTTAAATGTTTTTTGTCAACGAAGAAAAAAAGAGAAAATTTACTTGCATTTTAAAATAGTATTAAATTGCATACAAGTCTTTATATATATATTTATATATTATATTGATGGATTTCTAGGTATTTCTATATATTTTCTGATATCTAAATAATTATTCTGTTTAATCCTTTATCTATCGCTTTATGATTTATTGCAGTTTTTTTCATGCAATATTTTTTTTTGAATCACTACATTGAGAATTAAGGGATTTACATAAAAAACCCTCAACATTAAGAAATTTAATCTGTTAGAGCTAATTAATTAATTAAAGATATTCAACTGTAAAATTAAAAATATATACTGTTCACTTAAAATAAATAGTCAAATCTTTTTCTAAGGTTTTTATTAACATACAATATAGAAGAAAAAAAAACTGTAAGACACCTTTTGACATTAACTACCTTTTCTGAACAAAAATGACAAACTTTGTAATTCGCTGAAAACGCTGTCAGCTAAAAACGTAACTTCTGCTAAAAACTATTCGACTTTCCGCTAAAATGTTCATCATACATCCAATGCTGCCATATATCTTGGAAGAGTGGATTTAAAAGAATATTCCTGCTAAGTATCGTCAGAGTATTCGTAAAAATGGTTATTCTATGCAATTTTAACTTAGTGGTACTTATAAGTGCCGTCGGTAGATAAAGGTTTAACAACGCTTTTAAACAAAACACTGATAAAGAAAAAATAATTCGCTTGTAAAATAAATGCAGAAAAATATATACTTAATGAATACTTTAAGAAAAACTTATAACAGTTTCATAAGAAACCATCTTTCCTCGGAAGTGAATCCTTACACCTATTTTTCTATTAAATAAGTTATATTCAAGTAGACTTATATATATGCAAATTATATTCATAATTTTCCAATTCTAAATTTGGGACATTGTCTTATTTAACTGAATATGCCCCATAGAAATAACCAATAGTGAACATTTATAATATGATTTAAATTAATACACTAAAGCACATAAACTTCATTTTAACTAAAAAAAGGAATACCGTAAGTTCTTTGAAAGGCTTAAAAAATTGCTTTTATATCGATCGCTTCGTACCTTTTATTATTTCACTTCATTTTTAAACATGTGTTGGTATTTGTTATATCATAAGTTAAATAAGGACTTTTCAATACTAATTTCTTTTCACTGACAATAATCTTACAACATTTTGAATTCATTAGTTGCTTAAGTAACCAAATCTAGACTATTTTATTTGTAATGATTTTAAAAGTTCTGCTTTGGAACTGTAAAGTAAAATTCTAGAATAAAATAAAGCTTCGAATCAACGACACCTAAGGAGAGTATTGTAAAAATAAAAGTAAGATTATTCTCTGTAGTTAAATTTATTTCCTGAAAGAGACTATAACCAAATTAATTTTTAGAGCACAATAGAAACTTAAGTTCTATCTAGTTCCTTCAAAGCAAATACTTGAATATTTTATGCGTATTTGATTAAGGTACAAACTTTTCGTTTTTCGCGAACAGCTTTTAGAGATTTTAAATTGTTTACATGAATAAAAATTACACCCATAAAATTGTAAGAAAAACATTTCGCTGTGATTCACTTTATTCGCTATCTATCTTACAATGTCTGATAAAAATGTTTTGCTTAAGTTTACGAATAAAAAATTAATTATATCAATGAAAAATAAATAAAATATTTATTATTGCTATTATTATCTTATTATCCTTAAATCAAAAAAATATTATTGTAAGGCATGAGCAAAGCATCATTTTTTTAGCAAAGAATTTTTCAAAAGTTTTGATCTTGAGTTTTATATTAAAGTTTAAAGTGTCTGAGTTGTATTTTTGATAGGATTAGTTAAATATTTCTATTAGTTAGGTAAATATGTATATTACTAATTATTCTGTTTAATATAAACTGTGCAAAGAATAATATTTTCATCATGAAAAGTTTAAAGGTATGCATCAAAGTTAAAAAAATATTAATTCCATAAAATTTTTTAACTAACTACATTTCAGCATTATCAATAAAAGTGTCGAGATGAAAGATATAATTTAGCTAAAATATTCTGTGTTTACTCTTTCAATTATGTCCCAATTAAGCAATTTAAAAAATGAGCCTGAAATTTATAGCTGAAATATTTATTATACAATATTGGAGTGATACCTCAAGAATAATTTCATTATTCAGGTTTGGCTGAGTTTCATTTCTGATTTGAGTGTCCTTTAAATAAATGGTATTAGAAAACTATTACGTGAATATATGATTGCTTACTAGTACAGGCAACAGTTTTTAATGGGTTTTTTTTCTTTTGTGGGAAGGGATAAAATAATCTCTATAAAAATATGCTTCTAAAAATGCATTCAATTAAGAAGATTCTGCATGAATCTTAAAAAATAATTAAATGCTTATCATTGAAGAGAATCTCCCCCTTACCAAATTATAATGAATACTAATCACAATTTCTAAAATTTAAATCCTCTTTAAACTTTTCTTTCTGGTTTTATAATCAAAAAGGTTTAATGCGTTTATTGAAAACCTGATTCTTCTAAAGAAGCAGCAGCAACAGTTATAATAATAAGAATTATTATTACTACTACTGTTGTTATTACACTTAGAGTATTAAAGATTTTAGCAAATTATATAGAGTTTCTACTGACATTGCGAATACGAATAGAATAAAAAAAATTATGATTGTTACTTTTTCTTTTTATTTTTAAATATAAAAGATGCTTAATTTATTTATTGGTAACTCGTTAAAAGTACCAATCAAAAGAAACAACAGCAACAAGAAGTATTCTACCTGTAAGAGTTATTATATTATCTTTTGTTTAGCGTAATAAAAAATTATACCAAATTAGAATTTCTACTGACATTACGAATACGAATAGAAAAAAAATTATGATTGTAATTAATAAAAAATTATATTAAAAGACTTATGACATAAAGAATTTTTAATAAATTGTTGCTCGTACGATTATGGTGCCCCCTTTATTAAGTGCCTTGGTACGCGAAGGAGCTTTTTCAAAATCCACATAAATGACTTCTAGTGCATTTTCTTGATGATTACGACTCAAAACAGTGAAGGATACCAATCGAGGTAATATGATAATTTAAATCTATTAAAATGAGGTAGTTTAATTAATATTTCATGGAACTACCTTATTTTAATAGATTTTTCATAGATAGATCATTCTTTACGGAATTGTAACTCACATATTTAAATTACACTTCTACACGCTAACCAGTCGATATAGTGGTTAGTGACGCTGACTGCTGTAACGTAGAGCTTGGAATCGAATCCCGGGGAAGGCATTGATGTTTGTAAATGTAAGTGTCTGTGCGGCATAGGGGTACTCTATATACAGTTTTTTTTCCAGGTATAGAAGTTCAAGTTGGCATTACTTTCCAAGATGGCGACCGATTTAACAGCTGTCAAGTGATTTATTCTCAGTTTGGTTTGGCAATTCATCAAAACGATCATCAAGCAAGGCGTAGATTCGTCGAATGGGCCCAAAATGAGATTGCCGTTGTTCCCGATTTTCATAAGCGAATTTTGTTTAGTGATGAAGCGCACTTCTGGTTGAATGGCTACGTCAACAAACAAAACTGCCGCATTTAGAGTGAAGCTAATCCACAAGTGTATGTCGAAACACCATTACATCCAGAAAAACTGACTGTTTGGTGCGCTTTATGGGCTGGTGGAATCCTTCTTCAAAAACGATGAAGGCCACAACGTTACAGTCAATGGTGATCGGTATAGAGCCATGATTACTAACTTTTTCATTCCTGAATGGAACAATCATGATGTCCAGGAGCTGTGGTTCCAACAAGACGGCGCAACATGTCACACAGCTCGTGCCACAATCGATTTATTGAAAGACACGTTTGGTGACCGCCTAATTTCACGTTTTGGACCTGTAAATTGGCCTCCAAGATCTTGTGATTTAACACCGCTAGACTATTTTCTGTGGGGCTATGTAAAGTCATTGGTCTATGCGGATAAGCCACAAACGCTTGACCATTTGGAAAACAACATTCGCCGTGTTATTGCCGATATACGGCCACAAATGTTGGAAAAAGTCATCGAAAGTTGGACGTCCAGATTGGACTACATCAGAGCCAGCCGAAATAAAAAAAACCGTTTCAAGATTTGACACAAGTCTCCAAAATGGTCGCTAAGTCGCCAAAAATGATGCCAACGTGGATGTATTTGTAATTCTTTAAATAATTAATTTCAATCAATTAATTTTCATTAATTATAATTAAAAAATTGTATTGTCATCGAAAATAATAATGTATATAAAATTTCAGCTCAATTGAGCGCATTAAAATGTATTTGATTAACGATTGAAAATTCCACCAAGATAAATAAATAAATAAATAAATATATAGAGAGTGTGAGCTAATAGCAGGAATTGAATAAATTCAAAGCTCCTTTTCATCTTTCTATTCTCATCTCTGGAGAAAAATTAAGTGCTTAATAAATTAAGTGACGTAATAAAGCAAGAAATAGCGCACTGCCTGTAAAAGCAGGAACTTTTGTTTGTAACGTTCCTACAACTACTTTTGGGATTCGATTTCTGTAAACCAGTTCTTAATAGATCCCTTCTTACCGTAAAATCTGGAGTATAACGCGTACCGGTGTATATATATATATAATGTGCACCTATACTTTTAAACTGCATTTTTTAATTTTGAGGTATATTCTTTGCTTAATGAGCACCTTCTTCACGAAGAAATCTACAATGCTCTCTCTTATGTTTTGAGTTATCTTATGTTCGAGGTATCATCCCAGACTTTTGAAAAAAATAGTTTACTTCTAGAACTACAACTCTTTTAGTTCATAAAGCACGTTATTTCTTTTAGTTCATAAAAGCACGTTATTTCTTTTAAATAAACATCATTTCGATGTGTTTCAAAATAAACTTTTTTTATGCTCGTTTCTTTTGTTATTTTTAAAACTATCGTTTTCATATAAGGCGGACAACGCACACCCTTAAATTTTGATCTTATTTTTGGTATTGAAAGTGTGCGTGTTATACGCGCCAGATTTTATGATAATAAAATAAATATGTTTGCTAAATTTAAAGTCTGTAGATTTGATAGTTCAAAAACAGGTATTTTTTAAAAATCTTTAATGCCCCTTGATAATCGTTTTTCACAAAACTTGTTCTTTCTGGAAACCTATTTAACAAAGAAATATGTTTTCAATGTTTCAAGTTGGTAAGTCTAATAGTTCAAAAACGGGAAATTTTTATCCATAACGCCTCAGCACCCCCCCCACAATTTTCCTTGGGAATTAATTTCCGTACATTTCGCTCTCAGGGGGATCTCTATTTAACAACATAAACATGATCACCAAATTAACACACAAACGGGAAATTTGATTTATAACGACCCTCAAACAACATCAGAAAAAGATTTTCGAAAAACCCGTTCTTGGCGGATCTCTACTCGTCAAAAAAGGAATATTCTTGAATCATTGCAAGGCAGTAGGTCTAATAGTTCCGGAAATCTTGTGATGATTGACTCTCTTTTCCTCTCTCTATATATTGATTATAATTTTATACAAAGCACGATGTCTCAGTTGTACAAATTTATCTGTTTTTAACATCTCCTTTCCAGTATGCATTAATATCTGTAAAAGTAAACAATGATAAAAAGTTTCTGATAGCAACTGTTGTGTAAATTTGAAACAGTTTCTGCATAAAATACGTAATGCTTAGATTTTAATTATGAAGCTCATACTTCTTCGTTTTGTTGTACCCATAATATATAAGAAATTTAGAAAACTTTAGAATTATTAATATATTGAAATTAATATATTGAACATTTTATATTTGAAAACTTTCGGAATATTTTTACATGACTGTATAATAATGAGAATTAGTATATATTAATATTTTTTTATTTAATAAGTATTTTGATCACATACAGAATTACTATTTAAATTTAAATGGGATCTGAGTAAAAAATAATTTTCAAGAATAAGCATGCAATTTCTAGTTTCATACATCATTATAATGCAACTCATAATTATTATAGTACAACTAATTACATATTATAAACAAAGCAATCATGTAAAATATTTCATCTTAATATATTTAAAAATTGTACCTTTTAGTATAACTGGCCTGCTTTTCAAAAATAAATGATTTCGTTCATAAAAGAAGTTTAAAAAAATTAATATGAAGAAAAAGTGTAATATCGAAGTTGTTTAATTCAACCTTTTAATCTAACTATAATGAGAGTATTATAATGCAAAAAATATCGAAAGGATTATTATCATCATTATTATTATTATGAAAATGCAATGAACAATTTGTAATTCTTTCCATTAAGAATTGAGATTCATAATTAAACCTAATTTTTAAACTTTTTATTTATTATTTTTAAATCAAAATTTTGTAGTTTATCTATTATTCTATTGAAATACAATAGGTGATAATTGACACTTAGTCTTTACGTCCATGCAGCTGCACTAAGTGTGTAATAAACTAAATTAAATATTAATTTTTATTAAAATTAGGAATAAATACATTATATATATATCAAACAGCAAAGGTAACATATTTTTTATAAAATATTGTGAAAATAAGTGATAAATTATCATAAAAAAATTCAAAATAGTTTTTTTTATTTATATTCAATTGGTAATTCAGAAAATATTTAGTTATTTTTATTTCTGAATTTTAATAAGGAATAAAATACAAAAGTGAATACGAATCATGAATATATTTGAATATTTTTCTTTATTAAGAGTGGGAGAGTTAATAAAAATTTGTAAGCTATTTCCTCTACTGAAAAACTTAAAATTATTCTTTAAACGATAATTCGAATAAATTATATTAGTCGATTAATTAAATGACGAATAATCCTTTCCCCTCTTTAGAGAAATTTGGTTAGCTTTAAAATTTCTTCCCGTTTGTAGAATCCTAATATTTTTGAAAAAATTGCGTTTTTAATTTTTAATTAACTTCAGGCAATAAACATTTTTTAGTTATTGCTCAAAAACGAGTTTTTGAACATATGTATCCATCAAAGGTCTTAAATAAATTTTTAAAATTAGCATACGAACTATGAAACTCTGATGAATGCTTATTTGTTTTAGAAACTTATTATAAAAAGCTTTTTTAAGCACAATAATTTAATTTTAAATCCATATAAAATGTATTTGCATTTGAATATATTATTATTTATTTTTTTTATTACCCTTTTTTCATCTACCTAAAACGACCTAGTTTTCTAAAAATAAGTATAGTAAGAAAAACAAACAGTGCTTTAAAATAAATATCAATCTGTTTTCACTCAAAAAAAACCCGATATAATATAAAACATATCATGATATAAAACATATATGATAAAAAACATATATTTAAATATAAAAAAGTACTTGAACATTCTAATTAAAAATGAATGTTTCAATAAAAGTTTAAATAAAAGGAAAATTATCTTCCATTTCATTAAATTTAGCTTGCAAGAAATTTGGTTACTTTAAAAATAAAATAAGATTACCTGAAAAAGAATCAGAATTCTTCTTAAATTTGAATGAAAAAATAGTACAGAAATATATGAAATATTCTTCACATTAATATCCGATTAAAGGAGCAACAGAAGCAGAAATGGACCAACAGATGTCTTTTCTCATCTTAAAAAGAGCGTTGTGTTCCCCCAGAAGAGTTGGAAGAAATGATTGCTAGCGAAGTTCATCACGGCATGAATTGGGATCTGAATTGTGATGAGCACAGCGCTCTCTTGCGGACGCGCTTTGAATTTATAGAATGTAATTTCTTTTGAACCATACATTTTTTTCTCTAATAGAATACGATTGACTTAGAATTGCTAAATCTTTTGAAAGATTTATTATTATCTTTTTTTTATCATTTTGAACAGCAAAAGTTACATATTTCTGTTGTTCTGATTTTCAGTAAGTTTCTTCGTACCCAAGTACTATATTGATACAATAAAGAAAAAAAGCTTAAGAACCTAAAAATGTTTATTGAACATTAATTTTACGTGTTTATTATTAATATCATTCAAAATAAATAACTCAATCGGAAATGATGCATATTATAAAAATCAGGTTATATTGAGATCAGTAAAAATCGATATCAATACTTAATTCAAAATTCCTTTTATAATTTCTATGATTTACTATTTTTGTACAGTTGAACCTGTTTTTGTGCGGTAGATAGGGACCGCATAAAAAATCGCACAAAAAATATTCAAAAATTTCATAAATTCTTACATAAATTATAACAAACTAATGTTGAAAGCGATGTCGAACTTTATTAATTACAGGGCTTTGGATTACGATGAGTAGCAATGAACTCTGTATGTGTATTTTGAAAATTTATTCGTATATGCAATAAAAAACTATATGTCTTTAAAATGTTCCCTGTGTAGTAGTTAATTATTTATTTTGTTATGGAAGTACTCTTACATAAATTTCGTAAATAATTGGCATATTTTATAAATGCGACTTTTTTTATGCGGTCCCTATGCCCCGCATAAAAAAAAGTTTTTTTGTAGTATTTCCACGAATTCGTTTGTTTTACGAAGAATTTATGAAATTTTTGAATATTTTTTTGTGCGTTTATTTTTATGCGGTCCCTATCTACCGCCCCAAAACAGGTTCAACTGTATTTGCGTATTAGAATATATCTTATAATATTTTAAATATTAATCGTTTAACATCCTTTTTCTAATCTAAAAATACCTATCTTATAATACTTTTACACATATTTATTCATACACTATTTTCTCTTCCATTCATCCCAGTTTTATAGGCAAATATAGTGGAGGTTTGGCTAGTCTTAAAACTATGTTTAGCTTTGCAGTAATAGTTCCTAAGGCTAAGAATTTGTTAATATACTATTGGTATCATCTTATTTTGGATCTATACCGTCTTATTATTTTTTTATTTGGTTCTGAGTTTTATTAGATTTAAGGTAACTTAGTATGTGATTATTGATTTTGGATATACATATTCCTACAACCTATGTTGGAAGAATTCCTTCACAAATACATTGCATTAGGAGTTTCATAAATAGTTTCCAAGACTTCGACAAGTTTGCACTGCTGCTGGAATACATGCTTGCAGTCTAACAGCCTCTGGTTATATAATTCTTTTCACATTTTTTGCTTATTGATACAGTTTTGAAGCTATAAGCATTAAAAAACCTGAATATTCCTTCCTTTAAAATTTACAGTTTCCACCTAGGGATTTTTCAAAAAAAGGCAAGTGGCTTGTATTTTACATTCTATTCAGAAGACATCAAATATATATATAGAGCTACCTATTAAGCATTAAATACATTTGCAATATTCTACACGAATATAAACGAGCATTATCCTTTTTCATGGGGCAGGTGTAGCCTAGTGGTTATGATCAAGAACTCGGGGCTGGATGAGTTCGAGCCCTATTTACACTAATGATCCACCGTGTAGAGGGCGAGATGCCCTTTAAACCTGCTTAGGCTCAGAGTCCTCCTGTTAGCATGGTGTAGGAAGGAAGGATTCGATCTGGGTACCTTCCGTTCCGAACGCGAGTACTTTATCGATCACGCCAAAACCATCGTCTTCGCGTGATATTTGTCACTAGTTTATATAGATAACACCTCCACGATGGTATGGAAGCTCAGAAAGGTGGAGGGGTAGCTGACAAGAGTTGTCTTCATCACTTTGGTTCAAAATTACGAGGTCTGTAGCCAATAACCCTCGTTACCTTTAGAAGAAATGCTAGCAAACTGTGACTTTTGAGATACATAAAGTTAGCGTGATGTTCATTAATTTAAATATTTTATTCATTTACGTCACAGCTCTTATTTACAGATTATACATTGAAGTTATTCAACTTATTAATTAGATTATTAGAGTCCACGTTCTGACTGTGAAGGAGGAGTTTTTTGGAGTCCGCTCTCAACGAAGTTTTCAGACCATCTCTCGTTTTCTCTCTATGCCCTCTCTAGGTTCGGGGATGACAGAGGTAGGAGCCTTTATCTTCGAGTTACAACTGGGTAGTAGGCAGAAAAGGGTCCATCGTGGTGCCAAAGGTTGCCGGGGCGATCCAAGACAAGACCGCGTGATAATTTAAAATTGAAGGTGTCATTGCACGTGTGGGGATCATTTCCACAGAGAAGCCAACTAACCGCTGCGTGGCCCATTAACAGCTAAAAAACACTCACTTGCGCTAACTATTTCATAGTTAAGTTGAAACTAATAAAAGTTTCTTTTATTTTAATTATTCTAGTTAAACTATAAACAAAAATGTAATTTAACTGAATTTTTAAAGAAAAATTTAAGAAACCATGAAGGATGAGTTTGGATGTAAGAATTCACATTGCTTTTTACAAAAGAAATACCATCAATCATTTATAATGAATAGATTAAGAAGTTTTACATATCCTATTTGTATCATTAGAAAAAAGAATGATTTATGTTTTTGGAACGACTAACACAATGTTGAAACTTTTAATGGGAGGCTTAAAAATGAGGTTAGCAGCAATTGTTAAAATCGGGATTTAAACAGCAAACTCTTTTTATAACATCTAGATTACTTAACAATCTAGACAACATAGAACTTTTATAAATTTTGTTGCATAATGTATCTTATCAAATCAACCTTTTTATCTTTACGAGGGTTTTGTATTTTTCAAAAGAAAAAAAAAGTTCTATTATAGCACATTATTCTTGAAAAGTAGTGTAGCAAAGTTTCTTTTTCAAAACTCATTTAATACTTCTTTACAAGTAAAGAAATTTTAATGCTTTTATCTTTAAAAAAACAGCAAGAAATGAAAGAATGATTATTTGTTCCAGTCATTATTTAATTAGTTTTCCGCTCTGCTAACCTTTGTTTTGTAAATCCATTGGATGATAAATAAGATAAATTAGTTTTTATTTGATCTAAAATTGCTGGATTCAAGATCTAAATGAGATACATTACTACAACATAAATTTTGTAAAGCAAAATAGCTTTCTGGTAAACAAAAAAATTAAGCATATTATTTTCTATATATGTAGATAAATTATTAAGTTTACATGTATATAAAAACAGGATTATATATATACTTTTTATAACAGAAAAAATGTCTAAAATTTGTAAGGTTTTATAATAATGAGCTTCATTTTTTTAGTTAAATTCTACATTTTTAGCTTTCTTTTATCACACTTTGTGTTCCAATTTTTTTGTAAGAAACAGTTTAATATTAGAAATACAAGAATATTGGTCTTTATTCTATTGTTACGTTGATCGGGGTTCGAGGACTTTATACAAATCAGTCGCAAAGAAAAAGACAGTTCTTTAAGAGCGATGTGAACTTCTTGTCTAAAATCCAATCCTTGAAATACAGGATTCAGCAGCAATATTCGCAGAATAAATCTCAGAAGGTCTTCACACCTTCAACAGCACTCAGACACAATTATAAGTGTCGAAATTAAACGTATGTGAAAGATTATTCACAAGCACGGCTCGTCTTATTCAACAGCCGAGCTAATTGGTAATCACGGTCAAGGCAAATCTACTAATCGATAGTCAAAACAATACTAACTAATAGCTGGTCAAAAACATACTACCTCAATTCCAGTGACCGTCTCCTTATTTATAGGCCTCACGGATTATTCGAGAAAGATCCGCTTGCGTCATAGATCATGAAATTAGTTTATATCTCCACTAATTTCCAGAAGAATCCATAGGGTCACGAACTCATCAAAAATGGCTACCTACATGGTCCCAAAAATGATGCTAGTTTGGCTCTATCACCAATATTTCTCCAAGTTCTCATTGAGAATCGCCCTTATAATCTAAGACACTCGCCGTTGCTTGTGAATATTACAAATTTAAGATAAAATACATATAACATACAGTAGTATAAATGCATTACATATAGAAAAAAAAGATTATTTATACTATTTTACACAAAATTCGTACCAGTATATTCTGTATTAAGGTTAAGATAAATTATTTTTAATAATTAAGGGTGTTTTTTTAGAGGTATAGAACTTTAAATTGCAATAAAACAACGATGTATTATTCGATTGACATGAATTTTTTTTATTCGAAAGATAATCTTGTAGCATTACATTTTAAATATGCTTTCTGGCATATGACTGTCACGGCTGGCTCGGATGTAATCCAATCTGGACGTCCAATTTTCGATGACTTTTTCCAACATTTGTGGCCGTATATCGGCAATAACACGGTGAATGTTGTCTTCCAAATGGTCAAGCATTTGTGGCTTATCCGCATAGACCAATGAATTTACATAGCCCCACAGAAAATAATCTAGCAGTGTTAAATCACAAGATCTTGGAGGCCAATTCACAAGTCCAAAACGTGAAATTAGGCGGTCTTCCAACGTGTCTTTCAATAAATCGATTGTGGCACGAGCTGTGTGACATGTGGTGCCGTCTTGTTGGAACCACAGCTCCTGGACATCATGATTGTTCAATTCAGGAATGAAAAAGTTAGTAATCATGGCTCTATACCGATCACCATTGACTGTAACGTTGTGGCCTTCACCGGTTTTGAAGAAGGATTCCACCAGCCCATAAAGCGCACCAAACAGTCAGTTTTTCTGGATGTAATGGTGTTTCGACATACACTTGTGGATTAGCTTCACTCCAAATGCGGCAGTTTTGTTTGTTGACGTAGCCATTCAACCAGAAGTGCGCTTCATCGTTAAACAAAATTCGCTTATGAAAATCGGGAACAACGGCAATCTCGTTTTGGGCCCATTCGACGAATCTACGCTTTGCTTGATCATATTTAAAATGTAATGCCACAAGATTATCTTTCGAATAAAAAAAATTCATGTCAATCGAATAATACATCGCTGTTTTATTGCAATTTAAAGTTCTATACCTCTAAAAAACACCCTATATCTTAAAACTTGGGTAAAGAGGAGAATTATATTTAACAAAAACATTAATGAAATTGAACATCAAACTTAAACATTGTATGATAAGATCTTAAAATTGTGATTATGTTTCTGGTAAAGAGTAAAATAAATTAAGACTGAAGGCGGCATTTGAGCAGTCAGGGCATTGAGTTCATGATTGGTTGTGCTTTAGTCAAAACAGAGGCTCTATTCCTGAATCAACAAAACTTTGGCTGTATGGAGGGGCTAATACGCGCTAATAGTATAGAGGTACAAAGTCCTCTCAATGACGGGGGTGTGAAATTGGAGAGTGCGATGTTACATCAAGAGTAATCTTCGTCATCAAACTGTCACTAAACAGTACGTGACAGAAAAGAACCAAGTCCTTTTACAACCTTTGATGCTCTAAATCTTTGGGTTAGCGGAAGCTGATCTTTTGGTCCATTTTTCCATGCTCTCGTGAATTTAATCTAGCTTATGGCTAGATGCACTTAACCCCATGTGCTTAAGCAACATGTATTTCTTTTACAATAATTCCACGAGAAATCATCGGAAAGACACGAAATTCAGAAACAACGACATTAAACGACCACGAAAGCATAGTATCGCAAAAATGAATACGAAGCATATAGTATGGAAACAACAAAAAAAAAAGCTTCATTGATCTCATAGAAACGTTACAAATGATAGTCTATCCAAAAGAAAGAACAACAAGCAAAGGTTCCTTAATATGGGAAATTCCCACCACTTACTCTTCATACTCAACACCAGATTGTACAACATTTCTTGAGATAAGAGTGCTCATTCATCAATTATCATCTGTTTCAGCCCTTGGGTGTTACCCGGAGGATGTAACCGTGCCGTACGGCGTCTCCCCAAAGCATCCTATACATGTTCTATGGGATTTAAATCCCCTAAGAACGCTGCTCAATCCCTTCGAGGGATATTTTCACTTTCCAGTAGATGCTGAACATCAGCAGTCCGGTGTGGCCGTACATTGTCATCGCTAAAAACGAAGTCTACTCCAATAGTACCTCGGAACAAATGCACATGGAGAAGGATCACTTCTTTACAATAGCGATCTTCGGTTACAGAACCTCTGCGGGAAACATGGAGCTCAGTCCCCCCTTTCAGCATAACGCTTAACCAAATGATAACTCCAGGACCACCGTATGATGGACTCTTTTCGTGATATAACTGGTGATGAGAGGCTGGACGGCCCCCTTTTATTGGTAATTTCTATATGTGCCCCCTTGACTGGATGTCGTTACATTCTTTCGAAAAGGGTCTGTCAAAGATTCTGGGTCCCCCGTTGGGGTCGAAATTCTCATAAATTTTATAAAATGTAACTCTGCGCAATTGGAAATATCCAATCAAAGATCAGCTTATAAGACAGTAGTGAGTCCTGCTCAAGAATTTGCAGGTGATTCGGTTCACTATTTAAAGAGACGCGCGTCGCAGATTCCTTTCATCCAAAAAATCACCCCACTTATCATGTAGAGGTACGAAGTCAGTCGAACCTCCCATTGACACATGCCAGCCATGCTTCGCTCGGGACCTTCCCTCTTAAAGCTAAATTTTCTCTTATTGCTTTATTTAATGTAAATGTAAAATTTTAACTGTGCAATAATAAATTTATGTATAACTTAAATTAATGATCGTCTAATCTTTGAGTAATTAATCTAGTTGAATTTTTTGTTGATTTAACATTGGCCAAGATGCGACTATGTAAATTTGAACTTGGGTTTATTTAGATTGAAAATATAATTTAATGGCTCGCATCACCGGGAAGAAATTGTGTCCCGATTTCTCTCCAAATCAACTGGACGTTTAGAATCGCTTGTGGTACTGAATCGACTCTCATCCGAAAAGATGAAACGACTCCCTTGATGAGATGTCCATTTTTTTTGCTCTTTACATCACTCTTAACGGTGTCACCGATGGCCAACTTTCAAAAGGATACAGCGTTCAGGACGCATAGGCTATCTTTGTGAAGGCGTTTGCCTATAGTGAAACGTGGCACTTATCGTTGCCGATATTAAAAGTGTTCTCGTCTTTCCTATTTAATAACAGCAAATTTGAATCTTTCCTATTTATTATTTTTATATTATTATAGCTCAAGGATCATTACTTATTCTCTAACGAACAAAAATGTAAACTATATTACATTACGCTGAAAGTAATACTATATATATTTGTGTGTGTGCATATTTCTCATGGAAAAGATAATAATCATATTAAGGAATTGAATAATTTGTATTATTGAAACCAATCTAAGCTTTTTGTGTATTGTGTTCCATATGTTGTGCTAAATGAGCCATGCCCTATTGGTACAGAAGTTCTAGACCAGGAGTGTCGAACACGCGGCCTTCTAGTACGTAAGTTGCAGCCCACCGACTCTTTAAAAAAATTTTAAATATCAGATTTTTAAAGTTTTTTCATTTGGAAATTTATTTGATGGAAAGTCATATGTATACATATATATCTACAATGTATTTGCCTGTTACCTGTTCTTGTTTTAAAATAAATCCTTTCTGATAATAGAAATGTCATTTAGATTAAAATAGATTTATATTTTATCAAACAGTTACATTTGATTTTACTATAGTAAATTACTTTTTTAATAAATTTTGTGAATTGCATTAGGCATATCCTTTACTATGGATGGTACATGATCCTCTGTGTGTGCGACTTTCGTTTCTCCTCCTTTTCTGTTTGGAATGCCCAAAAAGCAAGAGGCAGTCAGAGATGTTTTTTAAAGTTTTAAAAAAATATTCAGAGCTGTTAAGATAAAAGACAATGTATACTTAATCGTTTGCGAATGGCAGCACTATTAAATTTCAACAATGAGTAACGAAAGATCAATTCAATAGGAACAACGTAATTTTCAAGAAAACGGCAACTGTAATATTTTAAACATTATTTGATCGTTACATTATTATATTATAAAAACATTATTATATTATCTATGTCTGTATACAAGAAAAATAATGAAAACAATAATAATAATTCTTTCTGTTTTAAATTTTCACTCCAATAAATGTTTTTTGTTTCCAAATTTGATATAAAGGTACATATTTTTATGTGCGGCCCACGAGATTATAATGTTTTTCCGAAGAGGCTCGCAAGATCATTTGGGTTGGACACCTCTGTTCTAGATCATATTTGATTTATTTTCAACCATTTGAACAAAAAACAAGTTTAAATGCTTCACACTTTATTTATTTTACTTTTTTAAATATTCACAAGATCTAATTACAATTCCATAAAAAGAAATATCACATCATTTTCATGATGTTCATTTGAAAACTTGCATGAAATATACAAATATTTTAATGATTTCCTTGTACAGAAAAATAGAACGAGTTAACTCAGAATGCAAATTGCAAGACGTAAGGACCCCATTACACCTTAACTATTTAAGCCATTAATTTCCCGATAATTAGAATGTTGTCAACAGTGGTAGCATTCTTGGTTATAATTTCATGGTTAGAAAAGCTTTCTCTTGAGAAATTAATAATTGTTGCTACGATATATCCAATGGTGCTAATATTGTGACTTAATATAATATATTTTATTTCTGGATTTAAAATAGAGAAAATTAAAATTATATTTAAAAATAAAAAAATAACGATTTAAAACTTTTCTTTACTTAAAATCTTTTCAAGTCAAGAAAATGTACAGAGATAATTTAAATACAATAATAGTGTAAAATCTGTCATTTAAAACTACAAAAAAAGTTAACAGAAAAATTAAGGATACGATATAAAAAAATCCATTTAATTTTGAGATAAGAAAGTGTTTAAAATAACCTTTTGAAATTTACTGTGGATTTAAAAAAAATCTAAAAATTCTTAAAAATGACAAAAAATAATATATACAAGCAAATAGGTAAATTAATAACATGTTGTATTATAATAATTGTTATTTTATTGCATTGATTCGTTTCCAAATATATTAGTATAATGTATTCAAAAATTTGTTACGATGTTCAAATACGGTTATTTAAATTGTTGGCTCATAAACTGAAGCCACACCAACGTATTTAATTATTTTTTATTTGTCACGCGTTTCTATTAGTTCAAAGTATCTGGCAACAGATTTGTTTGTTTTGATTTAATCGCAAAATATTTTTATTCGAATCGAATCGTGGAATAAAGTGAGGTATGTTGAAACTTTGTTTTTGTGTTCTAAATGCTAAATATTCTGTCGAAATTCTATTTTTAATGATTTATTCAAAACCATTCATTCCTGTCCTTAGATTCCTTAGACCAATTTCTTTTAAATTTACAGAGTTCGCTAATTCTATTTAAATTCGCCTCCGTATCTTAAGAAATAAAAATAAACTGGAGTTGAGAATTAAATTTTTGGTTTTTAAATTGTGAGAAATATATTTTCAATATCTCTTCATCACTGCTTTAAAATATCAGACAAAAAATACTGAAAAATATTTTTTACATTAAAAATTATATTAACATAAAAATAAAAGAATGACAGAAATATAAAGATGAACTTATAAATAAAGTGGACCACAAAAGTGTTCGTATACTTGCAATTTCCAATAAAATGTAATGTTTTCGGCTGATAAAAATTAATATTATGGAACTGTAATTTTTTAATGATATCTGCAACTTTTTCTTAATGTAATGACACAATCAATATTTTAAAAATAGTATAACTATTTTTTTAAAAAAATTAATAATCATAAAGCTTCTAAAAAATTACGCCACAAGAGTCATTGTACACTTAACAAAAATCTCAGCATAGCTTTAAATATTGTATTTCTTTCTAAATTAAGTACTTAGTAAGTACTTTTAGTGTCCACAACAACTTTTAAACGTCTTGGTATAGGTTTAATCAGTTTTTGTAATTTCTGCATCGATTTTCTGTCATTTTTCTATGATTATTGTTTTTACTTCACATTATGTTATACGTCATATTTTCTTTTTTTTAAATCAAAATCTCACCAAATGTGTTCTACTTGGCTAAATAAAGTTGAGGAGGTGTTTTCAGAATTTGGAGACAGTTATAGAGACACCAGTGGCGAACAATCCCATTGACGTAGACATATTGATTCATCTTTGTATTTAGAAGGTTGATAATTGATTTAAGTGAATAAATATAATTTGTTATTGTAAAAATGTCGTCTGGTAATTCTTTGCCTCAATTCAATCTTGGTGTCCAGGGTGGAACTTAAGGAGGTTCCCACACTTGTGCTAATAAAGATCCATCTGAGTAGAGGAGTTGATGCATGTTAAATCTGTCGAGGCTTAAAATCCTCCCCTTGGCTTGGTGGGGAAGTTCGGAGAGAAGGGTCCAAGTCAGATGTCGTCATCGTCATTTAACCGTAGTTTAAAATTATAAGGTCCTAAAAGCCCTTGTATTACTTTATAATGTGACGTTAATAAGCAATTACGCTTATCAGGTGAAGTCCGACAGATACTCTGGATCCGAGTACTTGAAGATCTGTTAAGGGGGTCCATAGGAGCCCATGTTAAATAAGTTTATGTTCCTTTTTCTCAGAAACTATATACTTCTCATGAATAAAATTTTTACAGTACTTTATGTGTACTATCAATAACACTTTAACAAAAGATTTTGTCTTTTTGTTCAAAATTAAATAAATTATGAATTTTGTAAAAATTGTTCTCAATTTTCCCCCTAAAATTTAGTTTAAAAAAAGTCATATCTAAAATGGATTGCTAGATATATCTAATTCTCTCCATTAAAATGTGTAAACATGTCAAAAGTTTTGAGGATTATATGACAAGTATTTTTTGAGCAAAAGATACATAAAAGTGAAAAACAGAGAAAACAGGCTTTAAAGTGTAAATTTGTAATTTTTTGAGCCTTTACTTTTTTTAATACTTTCCAGAAGCATATTAAGCATTTTTTTACTCTCTAACCGTACAAAAGACTCTTCTTATTTTCTTTTTTCATTACTTTTGACAATTTTTCCTTTTTTTCGGAGACTCCAAGATGCTTTCGTTAGGTTGCATGAATCCTACGTGTATCTAGTTTTTTGAAGTGCGACACACATTTAAAACTTGGTTCAATATCACAATGTTTTAAGATCATCAACTTTGCTACATGACTCATACTGTGTGTGTGTGTGTGTGTGTGTGTGAACTGTTCTTTAGCCATATTTAATCCTAATTTTAGAGTTTTTAATTCCGCAGATGTAGATATTGAAATCACTGCCCATATAATGTTATTAACTGACTCCTTTGGGTTCTGGGTTTTTCCATGTAAGCATTTAATTAATAACATAGGATAACCTAGATCTCTAAAAATTAGCTTAATTTAATTCATTATGGTATATAGCACGTGTGCATGTGTTTATGATCACAGTGCCTTTCGTTACATTCAGCTTCTTTCTTTTGAAACTTGCACCAGGCATTTATAATCGCAAGACACAGTCCATGTTGAGGGCTTTCATTTGAAGACAAAAGATGAAAATAAACAGCCCAAACAGCAGTTTTCATGCTGTGTAAATCATTGATATTATTTCTAATAGCCCTATTATAATATCTTTGAATTTTTGATATCAAAATGTCGGTGAGACGGTTATGACCACTTAGGCTTTTTCCATCACTTAACTTTTTATTTTCTGTTTTTTTTAAGATTCAAAAGACGTATACCCATACATTTTTGGATATGTACAATACACACTAATTTTTTCACTTGAGCCTCGTATTGAATCGCGCTCATCAGAAATCTATTCAGAGGGAGACACAGGCTCTCCTAGCAGAGCTCATTTGATGAACGTCAAGTAGTAGCTTCATCAAAAATAAATAAATAAAAACACTTCTAATTATCATATTTCCTCTTATCATATATCATTTTAAACAGAAATATTTAAACTTTTAAAAATATAAAAAAATGAAAATCGATAATTTTTTGAAAATTTACGTGCCGGACCCTCTTAATAAGAATGATAAGACTACAAGTTTTATGCGTGAAGATCCATAGATATTCGTCAAAGTATAACTTTGACGAATATACTAGTTTAAACTATCATTATCTTCTAAGATTTTACTAAGAACATTATTCACGAACTCGATTAACTTAGCTTTAAATAGTAAGATTCATTTACATATGTCGCAATTCCTTCTCAGAAAGCGGTTCTCAAAATTCAAACAATTCATGAAAAGATTTTTCTCTTGAGGATAATTAGTTGAGTGGTGCAAAGAGAATTCATTACACGTTACTGGTATTTGCAAACTAGAAATTGTAGGAAATCCTTTGTTTGGGGGGGGGGTAGCAAATAGTTATATAAAGCCATATTTCATCATTCTTATGACAAACTCCCATATATCTTCAGCAATATTACATGTAGCATTCTACAATCAGTTTTTCTTTCCTTAATGTGCTTCTGGAAAATAATGTAATTTTTGGTTTAAAATTTGTTCCCAACTTTCTCCCAGAAAGCTTTTTTTAACTTTCTATACATGTTTATGAATACGTTTATGATGACATTTAGTTCCATTGAAATTAAATTTTTTGTTGGAAAATTTTATTTTAAAGCTTGAAATTTTACTTTCTTAATGATGTCTGGATTTTGAATAGCTTTTATGGTAAAATTGTTTCAGATTTTTCTTACTAAAAATAGCTAATAATTATTTTTCTCTTCTCTTGAATACATTCTGAATTCCTTTCAGTGCCGTAATAAAGGCATTACTTTTAAAATGTATTGTTATGAAATTTTTTTTTTAGTAAAGTACATTTACATAGCTTTCAAATCATATGCCAGTTTTAGGAGTCATTTTTAAAGAAAAGTTTGACTTATGTTAAAAAGGGCAAAAGAAGTCCTCTTTATCATTGTAAAGTCATAAGATACTCTCAACCTTGGGCCTCAGAGTAGAAAAAAATATAGCATTCGAGTATATTGCCTGTGCAATCTGCCACATTGCTTAACTTAATGTTTTAATGATTGTGTTTCTTTTTACTTAATATATGAAGTAAATTAAAACTGTAAAAAAAAACATTCTGAGCATACAGCTTACAAAAAATTGCTTAACATCCCGCATAAAAACATATTTTGATTTTAATAATACAGATTGTTGTGTGTGTGTGGTTCGAAGTGAAACTATTGTACATGTAGTGATTTTATTAATTTGTCTTCTATAGTTGTTGTTGCAAATGACCAAAGAAATTTTGGATAAGTTAGGAAATTTAATTAATTTCGATCTGCATATTCTTTACCAAAAAAAGAGACAACTTTGGATTGCATATCTATGGTATGAATTATCAGCTAAGTTTTCTCCATTATTGTTTACTAGCGCTTATTTTACATTTGAGGGAGCTCCAGTTGTATTTTGTAGTTTTCCTAAATTTGGAATTTTTTTTATTGTTAACTAGCCATTGCCCATTCGCTTATCTGGGTGTTTCCCGATGTTATACAAATTTATAATGATTATATATATGTAAATTATTGACATCTAAGTATTAAAAATTCGATTATATTGAAAAATATACTTATAATTCTTGATTTAAAAAGAACATAACATAACAATTTCTAAAATTGAAGTAGGATTATCTTTTAATCCCCCCCTTCCCATGTGGATTTCCACAGAATCCATTTTTAGTGGATCTCTACTCAATAAAATAAACATGTTTGCCAAATATCAAGTCTAAATCTAAAGGATCGAAAACGGATTTTTTTACCAATAATCTCGAGTAACCACCCTTGAGAATCGTTTTCTGTATGACCCCTTTTAATAAACACATTCATTTCAACAACATAGACATACCTAACAAATTTCCTTACTGCAGGTCTAATAGTTCGAAAACGGGTATTCCTTTTATCAATACTCCGCAAAAGATTCCCTTTCTCCCAATGGAGTCAGTTACCGTAAAATCCATTCATAGCGGATCTACATTCAACTAAGAAAACACATGCCAAGAAGATTTCTAAAAATTCAAAAATTTTAATATTTATCTCTAATGCCCCTTAAGCCTTCGCAACGACTTTTCGGGTCTCGATTCCCCAAACACTTTTTGTAGTGGATCTCTACTCCACAAAAGGAACGGGCCTGCCAAATTTCTAGCATGTAGGTCTAATAGTTTAAAAACGGGAATATTTATTTATAATGCTCTTCTTAAGCTCTCACGACACTTTATATAAAACACTTTGCGTACCGAATCTCAACTTTATACATGAATCAGGCGAACAAAAATTTCAAGTATGTAAGTCTAATAGTTCAAAAACCGGAATATATATCTCTAACACTCCTTAAGCCCTCGCAGCGCTTCTTAGGGGTCAATTTTATTTACTCAGAAACCTTCGAGGACAAGCATCCAACCATTCTCCTACGTTTCATCGAAATCGGATGAATGGCTTAGGAATGCATAAGAGACATACAGAGAGAGAGAGATAGAGAGAGACAGAGAGATAGAGAGAGACAGACAGAGAGATAGAGATTGAGATAAACATTTATTTTTATTTATATAGATAATATAACAATCAAAAGCTCTATTTTCGAAACAACAACATAATGTTTTCCCACTTTTCCTGCTGACATAATTTAAACGAAGCACTAGAGCATCATTTCGATTGAAATTTGATGCTTAGTGTAATTTTTTCTTTCTGACTGTTAGTGCTGATTTCAAACTGATAGATGATTCATAAGAGATGCAATAAGCCTTTGATAACCCCACAAATTTTGTACATATAGAATGAAAAACATTTTAGTTAAAAAAGTATCACTCATTGAAAATAATATTTTTTTCCTTACAAGCACACATGAAAATTTTGTTTTGATAACGAAAGGTTTATCACAATTTCTTTCTTTTATACTCTCATTTTATTTTTCGTTAAAATTATTTTACTTATAAATACAGGATTATACCATATTTTTAGAGGCACACACACACATACACACAACCCAGGACATATATTTAAATTACTTAAATTCCACAAGAGTTTACTGTAACATAAAAGCTTATTTATACAATTGTATTTTTCGTTATAGGCATGACATTTTCAGAAATTATTTTTTCTTTGAATAACACCATGAAATTCACATAAAGGAAATTTTGAATAAATTTCAATATTTAGTACATGTTTAATGATAGATACTGAAAACCTACTCTTTTCTGCTTATCAAATGTTCTCCAAAACTGAAAACCCTTTCTTCACTGGAGTTGTCCCAAGCAATGACACGACAAACTGGACATTGCAACATGAAACATCAGCCATTTGAAGCACTTAAAATTGTCTCATCAATTGTATTTGGAAATTTTTCAGGACGAACCACAACTAACCTTTGAACCACAACCTAACAATGTCCATTTATCCATATTTATGGAATATTTTATGATTCCGCTAATTTGTGTACACCTCTCTTCTCAATCAAACCAGATAATCTCCTTTAGTAAATTTATCCACGGTAACCTACTATCTCAAAGCTAGTTCTCTACAATTCAAAGATACTCGAATTAGAAAAATTATCCTCACTTATGAAGAATTATTGCTCCTGATCATCATTGTTTTCCTTTAGAGATGCGTAGCAATTCTTTCGTAAAAGATTATATAAATTTGTGGGTTTTCTTTCTCCTGAGTGAGTGAATACCAACGTCGCACTGTTCAGCTACACGAGGACTTTTGGCGACGGACCTCGCAATTTTGAACCATGGTTATTTGACGAGGACGACATTCGAGCTGGCACCCCCTCTCCTAACTACCACACTACACACAATGTTAGGACGTTTGAGCTCTCGACAGATTTAACGTGCCTCGAACTCATTCACGGTGGGTCTTTAGTGGTACTGGGCTCATCACACGCCAGCCCCAATCATCACACCTTGACCACTAGGTTACCACGGCCCCTTCTTTCTCCTGAAGTTGAAGAGCTAATTCAGAATATATCTGAAATACTTATGCTGCTTTGATTGAATTAGCTTCCTATTTTAGGACCACATTATTAACTAAAATTAAAAAAATTCCTTGCTACTCATAACATTCTCGAAATCCCGGACATTTTTGTAATCCGGACAGCATTTAGAACCCAGGGCTGTTTAACAAAGTTTTTCCATCTAGTAATATTTTTAAAACACGTATCACACACAACGTGATTCAACGACATGAGAATAATTCGCAACCTCATGAGGATTAATATCAGAGGAAATGTTTTTCAGCTACCATTACAGTTACTGTTTACTTTTCTATTACTCTTACCTTACTGTTACAGTAACGTTATCTGATCAGAACCAGAATCTTGTGCTTAGTATGGTGGTTATGACACTCGGCTTTTAATCGAGTGCGCTCGGGTTCGAATCCTAAATCAAGCACCGTTGTATACTCGGGAAAGGAAGTCAGACTTTCCCCTGAAATGGATTCCCGTCTCGAATGGAAAGCAGTGCACCCCTTCTGTTCTATGCTAGGATCAACGTTTGTAATAAAAGGTCTATGTTCTTGTGTTTGTATTGTATGTTTTTGTTCATTACCTCTCGTGTCTTTCGTATGTATCCAAGAATGAAACACACGACAACAACATGAGAATCTTGCTTACCTCATGGTTTACCTCAAGAAGCAATTGGTTCACTACAACTAAGTAGGTCACATGGAAACAGATCATTCTTATCAAGACCAAAACTATATTTGCTGGATTAGAGGCCATGTCATCGGCATGGGAAAAATGCTTCATAATCTCGTGGGGGTGTTGAACAATCTCGTTTCTGTATTCTCATCATGTACAGTCCCTATTGGCCCAAAGGTGGTAAGCAGAGGCTATGGTTCTTACAAAATGATACTTGGTATCTCTATCTCAATACAATCTAACGCCTTAACGTTTCATTATTTTCAAAGTAACAAATCCCCCAAAAAAAAAAAAAAAACTCGGATGATGCTTAGCCATGTGTATACCTGCTCTTTATCTGTGCAACGACAATACTGCTATTTCAGGGATTAACTTTAGAAAACGAGAAAATACCTAAACTGGTTCCTCATGAACAATTATTCCCAGTAATCAGAGGGGAAGAGTGATGTAGGTTAAATGAGCAATTTAGTGCCCTATTATGGCACTGCACAGACAAACTAGTCTGTACACCTAACCTTGGAATAGAAAATATGTAGTACATTTTGATTACGTAATATGTCTATTCATTTTGATGTTCGTAACTCTGCTCATTTAATAAGTCTAAGGAATTAAATGTCTGATCTTTTTGCCGCAGAGAGTTCAATTGAGCAACAACTTGCAAAGTTGTATTTGGTCTTCTAATGAAAAACAAACATACGCAGGTAGAAGACAGTTTTTATAAATTTTAAACGAGAAAGACAAATCAATTAAAAAAAACCATCTAAGATTGTTTCCATGACACTCAAATGAGCTTACGCATTCTTTTAGGTAGCCGAATTATTATTCCTATCCAACTAAAGCCTTTGTTCAAACCCTCATCAAGTTAAGGCAATCCCAAATAACTCAAAAATTGCTGCAGCACAGACATCTGTTTTATATGAAAGGAAAACCAACGATTTTTATCATTGATGGTTAAATTGTATTTTATTCAATAAATAAAATTTTAACATTTAAATAATTTTGCGTTTAAAGAAAAAGAATAAATTGAGTCCCCCAATCACACAACTCAAACATTGTAAATGAGAGCTTTACATTGTATAACAAATAAATAAAATTAATTTTTATCATTAAGGAGACTCGAAAAAAAAATAAAAAAATTGCATTACTTCAGTGCTATTTTTGAATATTTCCCTTAAGAAATTAACAACCCTGTCGTAAAAGTAACATTATTAGTACAAAATATGTTTGTAATGAAATTACAATATTTTATCCAGCTTGGAATTGAAAAATTAAAATTGTTAAGAAAGTATTCAGATTATCAACGACTAAAAAACTGAAAATACGTAATACATATACAACTGAAGACGAAACAGTGGGAAAAAAATTTAACAGAAAAGAAAATTTTCATTTCACTACCGCAGAAAATGGAATCTTACTTTTGCATGTCGTCATGTGAGATTCCTATTACAGTTCGAGGGAAACTAAATTTCCCTCTTTCGATCAACAAATAAACAATGAACCGACACTTTCAATTTTCGTTCGTAAAAGTCCCACGAGTTCTTTGTTAAAAAGAGTAGTTTTAACGAAACCAAAGTCGTTGCAAAAGTTTTTCATTTCCAGTAACAACGCTTGACAACTAAGGGGAAGACAAACAAAATAATAATAAAAAAATAGACGCAAACTCAACATTGCCTGTGCAAATAAAGAAGAGTGATTCCTTAAACAGTGAAGATGGAAAGGTCTTTTAAGAATTTTTTCGTGGAATTTTGTAGCTCACCATTTTCTTTCTGTACTTAACCATGCTCTCATGTGTGTCTCGCCGTCTGCATTTCTTCAATTCTTCAATGCAAAAAACGTAATTGACATGGGATATATTGAAAGAAGCAATTGTTGTTTTTTGTTAATTCGGAAAAGGTGCTGCAGAAGTTTTTTTCTGTGTTTTCTCGAGGGTATTAAATTACAATAGTAAAAGTTAGTCGAAAACATATGTTTACTTCGCAATTATTTTTTTTCAGATCCTAGGATAAGCTTTAAAAATATTCTTTGAATTCCTTTTTTTTTCTTTAAGCTCAGAAATCATATTTTAAAAGATTTTTTTATAAAACATGAACAAAAATTGAATTTGAGAGTCACGTGAATTTTGAAATTTAATTTGTGTAAGCTTTTCAATAGATTTATGGTTTACGATCATGTTGTTGTTGTTGTGGCTAATGCCACCTGTCTGACGTAGTCAGAACGAGGCCCTCGAAATTCATCGTGGAAAGGGGCTAGAAGTACGCCTGTCGTTGGCCTAGACCTTGAGCACCATACAGGTGATAGTACGAGTTAGCTCGGCGAAATTCCCCGAAGGGACGATAGATGGCGACACCAACTATTTCCACCGCCACAATTTTGTCATGGGACTGGAAGGGGGAATATTCTCCAGTTCCCTGCACTCGTGATTCAGCCCACAAGCTTTCGGACCCACTGATTTAAAGAGCACTTACTTCGTGTGTACTCGGAGGGTATTTGGTGGCATCGGGCATCGAACCCAGGCCTCCGGGTCTGGATTCCGATGCTCTAACCACTAGGCTACCCACGGCCCAAAACGATCATGCTTTCTTAATAGAATTTGATACAATTTATCATAAAAATTTGTATCTTGTACTGGGACTCCTTAAGGCAGTGCTTCTCAAACTTTCAATACTGGCGTCCCCCTTTTCGATTACAATTTTTATCGCCCCCCTTATACATTAATAATGTACTGAATGCAATAATAATGAACTTTGATGCTAAAGCTACAATAGACGATCTTAATTATAAACCATACAAATCAGTAACATAAGTATTAAATTTTGTATACTACTTTTAAGTAATAAATAAATAAAATAATAGGATAATTATTATGTGTGTTATTTTTCCTTTCTCTAATTTTTAAATTGAACGTATTGCAAAATGCGGTGGCTGCTTAGAAGACAAAATATAGATATCTGCTAAATATAGAAAAATAACTCAGAGGGTCAATTTCTAATCATAAGCATTCCTTATAAAAACTTTGCTTTGCAAGACAAGCCCATGGAAGTCGTTAATACATATTAAACTTGTTCTTAATTTGGTTATAATTAATTAGTTATAAACTACTATGGAGTACTGATACATTAAAAGCATACCGGCTGAAGTACCCGCTTGCACGAGTTCCTTTATAAGAAAATAAAACATTATTGAAATAATTGCTGAATTTTGTAAGGAGAGTAAAGCCAAGTGCGCGACATTGTTTACAAAAATGTAATATGATTTTTTTTAAATGATTGCTCAAAGTATAATTAGTTTAAAGCGAACTATAATTTTAAGCCTTACAGAATTATCATTTAGAATTGATGTTGAATAATGAACAATAATATAAAATTCAGATGAAGAATAATTGTATTATTTTTAATATTTAAAGCGAAAAGACTTCAACATGTTTTAACCCTGGAACAGGTGCCCACTCGATACTAATGGTCCATCGGGGCTATTGTGTGAGTCATCCTAATCATTTTTTTATAATTATTTTTATAGTACACAATAAAAATCGTAATTCCAGTGAATAATTTAATTATGAGAAAATATATACTTACCTACTTTCAATGGCTTTTCAATTTTTCTTTGGTAACAAATAAACAGTTTTGACAGAATTAATGATTTCGTAATCTGTGTGTCCCACGTCACCACTTCCGGGTAAAAAGTGGATTCATTATGATAATATATATGTTACTAATAAAAAATTTTGTAAAACGTTTTTGGTTGTGCTTTATATATTTTAGAATACTCTTAAATATATTTATATATATATATATATACTCTCCGTGGTTTTCCAAATATCATAAAACTCTTTTCATGGAAAAAAGCGCAACAGAGAAATACATCACTTGCAACTTCCCTAAATGAGAAACAAACACATAAGAGAGGGGTCATAACTAACTGTACCAATAACTTAGAAGGTCAAACAGATTATACAGCTATAATGTGCAGTATTTAAAAAATAACGACAGTGATGAATTTTTTATGTTCCTAAATTTTTTCGATTCTGGGTCCGGGATCTGCTTTTTCTCTGAATGAGTAATATGTTAGGATTAAAAAGGTAGCTTAATAAAAAATCTCTCATCATGGGATTGCAGCAAATCAAATAAAATTTTTTTGTTTGGTTATAGGATCAAAGATAGCTAATTAGGTATTGAAGAAGTTTTTATTTTTGATGACTTAATATCGCGCACGCGTGCCTATAAATTATATCAGAGTAAAAGTTCATTTTTTATTATGTCTGAAAGCATTTTGTTTTAATTCATTCCAGTAAATTAAATATTTTTAAATCTTTTATTTTCCATATGCTCGCGCCCCCCTCGTAAGGTTATCGCGCCCCCAGGGGCTGTACCCCACAGTTTGACCAAAACTGCCTTAAGGCATTAGCCAACTGGGCCTTGGCACAATGGGGGCTCGTCTCGTTCTCGTCACAGCCTTAATAAGATAATGGTCCGAATAATTTCAAGGGTCAAATGTTTTATTCGGTTGCATTCTCCTGAAAAGTGGGAATTTCGGAGGATATGCAAACTGGCTACATGTGATGACCGTCATCCATGTATGGACCTAGGCCTACCCCCATACACCCTCATTATTCATTCAGTCAAAAGGCGGCAATCGGTCGAGTAGTTTGTGCGATTGTATGCCAAGCACATCTATTTGTTTCGAGTTATTGTTTGTACGAGTATTTGACAACAAACTATGTACTGTTTTCTTTTAAAGGTAATAGGTGGGGCCTACTTTTGCGTAGCGGTTGATCGATTGTATGATTGAATATTAACGTCGCACTGTTCAGCTTGCACGAGGGCTTTTGGCGACGGACCACGCAATTTTGAACCATGGTCAAGTGCGTTGACGACACCTGAGCTGGCAACCCCCTCTTCTAACTACCACACCACACCAACGGGAGGACGTTTCAGCTCTCGACAGATTTAACGTGCATCGCTGCCCTACACGGCGGATCTTTAGTGGTACTGGGCTCGAACTCGTGACAAGACTAGCCACGATCTGATATCTATACCCCTCGGCTACCGCGGCCCCTTTTGCGTAGCGGAACAGGGCCTCAAGAGGTCTTTAGATGTCCTTGATCTTGTGCTAAGTGCAAGATTATTTTTACTTTTTCTGATTTTTAGTTATCAAAAGGTAGTTGTGTGTGATGTAAAATATTCCAAATTCGAAACTTAAGTACTCTTACACTTAACTCTTTGAAATTTTAATGATAATATGCCCTGAACTCTCTCTTTTTTTAGAATTCTTATGGTCCTCAATTTTTTTCAAGAATTTTATTTCATCAATTACAGCTTCTTTGAATGAGAGAAACTTTATAAAAGCTACCTCTTAAAGTTATAAATTTATTTCAATGAAGAATATTTTTATTTAACTTCCTGTCATTGTTTTAGTTGAAAAATAATATTTTAAAATATTCTCATGACAAGATAAATTTACTTTTGACAATGAACATATTTATTTCACTTTAAAATGTTGCGTTTTTGAAAAAAAATACAAGCTTATATTATTTTTTACGATGTACATCAGTCATCGGATTCATGTTGTAGGAAAAACATGTCGGAACTTAGTGATAAGAATATTCTTTATCAATTTTCTAAAGATTCTATCTTCATTATCACATTAAATTTATATACTCAGTAAAAAAGGCAAATTATATAAAAAACGTATACATATCTTATCTTATACAGTTTCTCATAGTTTCAATTCTTTTAAGGGTACCAGCACATGCTCGAAAGAGTAAAATGCCAAAATTAAGAATCTTTGTTAATGGGACATATATCTTTAAAAATTTCCAATAAAGCTTTGATTTTTTTTGTGATCTTAATAAAGTTATTGTAATCATTCTGTAGAAATACAAAACTAATTTGGTTGTTCAAATTTTTTTTCTGTTTAATTTAAGTTGAACATAATTTTTGAGATTTCATAATACATACTTATGTTCGGAGACCATTTTTTAAGAAAGTATTGCTTAAATATGTAAAATATTTTTTGAGCATATATAAAACAATACGCTAATTATGGTTAACCTATTTTTTTAGTAAAATATCATTTTTGTAAAAAAATTATAAGACTTTGTAACTTGGAAAATTTCTATTTTTTCCACTGTTTCATACATAAAACAATTTCCTTGAAAACTATGTACTACTTTGATTAATAATACATGTTCAGTATATGTACAGATATCCTGTATAAAAGTGTAAAATATTTTGAACTAATATCTTTATTAAAAGTGTCATTAAAGGCAAAAAATTATGCTTTGGAGAAAAAGGGAAAAAACTAAAAGTAGCAATGTTTCCACATGTAAAACTATTGACTAATACTTTTCTGCTTATTTTTATATGCCTCATAATGATACTTTAGACATTTTCTAGAATTACAAAAGTAATTAAAAATCTTTTCTTTTGTTGCAGCTGAACAATGAACATACATTTTTCAAACATATTTTTATTTAGGTATCGTTTTTTTTATAAAAATATTTCTTGAATGTACAAAATATTTTAACTTAACTCAGTGGCGCGACAGCTCATGATGGCCAAGGTCTACGGTGCCCAACTCAGTATACGCGAAGATGGGCCCTGAGGTGCATGAGCAGATGTTCCGGTCAGGCGGTCAGTTTGACGTGAATCCCCCTGTTAAATTCCCAAGCAAGCTTGGTATTCATTTTATCGACCCATTGGAGGGATCAAAGGCTGAGTCAACTTTGCCCAACCCGGGGTTTGAACCTCGAACCTGTGGTGTTGAAGCGCGATGCACTAACAACTCAAACACTGGGCTTACAAAATATTTCACTTATATATATATAACAGTAAGTAAAATGTGCTAAAACAGTTTTTTGATAAAATTATTGCAAAATTTCTCAGAAAAAACCGCAAGACTTTAAAAATTTGAAAATCAAATCTCGAATATATATTTCCCTTTTTCTCATGTCAAACTAGTTCTCCAAAGAAAAAACATTGGCATTAAAAAGAGAAAAATAATATTTTTCCTTTCTAGTAAAAACAAATTAATGATTAACATACATTAAATACAAGAGGAGCTATTTTTTAAAATGTGTCAAGAAGCCGTGGTCGTTTGTTTACTCACACTTTTATCAATTACTTTTTTCATATTTTACGGTTATTTTATCAACGAACATATAAGTGTTATACAGTTTTAGATTCGAAAAGTATGCACTAATTTTTAATACTAAAATTGAAAAATCGATATATAAATGTGTATGCTGTTTTGGTTACTTAAAAGTAAAATATTTTTTCCTGTTTGTTTCATTGTTTATTAACGTTCTATAGCAAACCTGCATAAGAACTTCTGTGGACGGACATTATGATTTTAAGGCACGGAGTACCCAATTTTTCTAACTTCAACACAAAGAGAGAACTTTAATGGGAAGACTTTAAGCGTTGACAGATTTAAGATGCATCATTACCGCTGCACGTTAGATTTTTAGTGTCGCCAGGACTTGATTCCATGACTTGAATGAAACAATGTTGGTCACGTATTTGCATTCGTGTTTACTAGGCTACCGAGAATACTTCTACTGGTGTTGAGGAGTAAAATAAAAACTCGCAACACACACACACACACACACACACACACACACACACACACACACACACACACACACACACACACACACACACACACACACACACACACACACACACACACACACACACACACACACACACACACACACACACACACACACACACACACACACACACACACACACACACACACACACACACACACTCACACACACACACACACACACACACACACACACACACACACACACACAGCAGATTTTATGATTAAATTTGATGTTCTGTATAAATTATTGGGATTTTGCCACACATTGTTGTACAAAATTTCTTCAATTCAGAAGCCTTCATTATTTGTATAATTTTTTTTATATTTTGATATAAATTTGGGAATTAATTTCACATTAGAGTAAAAAAAAATAAAAAAAAATTAATGCATTTTTTTGTGTAAGAAAAAGTGGAGTGATTCAAACAGAAGCAAATAATATACTTCACAACAGGAGTAGGCAAATAGTCAGCCCCGTGCCGGCCAAGACATACAGAAGAACAGATATAGAGAGAATGTTCTTCATATTTTTGGGCCGACGTATATTTGCGAACAAAGTTTTTCTTGTTTGAAGATAAACAAGAATAAAAATAGAGATGTAGGTTGGTGAGAATTTCAACAAGCGATCTCACTACCGACTTAGAAAAAATGGGTGATAGGGCACATTTTGGCTCATTAAACTGATTCTAAAAACAAGTAATATAAACATTTTGTTTTTAACGTCAATCCCTATTTCGTTAGAAAAACGTACTGGCACCATCTGTTGCAGTTAGTTGTAACTAAGACAGAAATAACGCAGAATAAATTTAAAATTAAAAAATCTGTAAGATCTGGATAACCAAGTTTGGCATTTTCGGGGCGCGAGTTTCAGCCGAAATGGAAGCATTAATGTCAAAATACGCTGCAGGGACTAGCAGTGCACGGGATGCTGGCAGAAGCTTGGGCTTGCCAACATTCTCTATTCGCAACATTTTTCATGGAGTTCTTAATCAGTATCCATACAAATTAGAAGCTTACCATAGACTTTTACCGTCGAATATCGTTGAGAGAGAAGCATTTGCGAGGTGGGCTCTCTCCAAAATCGACAAAAAGATTCTTCTTGCATCTTTAACATCTTATGGACAGATGAAGCTCGTTTTTCGCTCCATGGCGATGTTAATACGCATAACTGTCGCAGATGGGGTTCACAAGTTCCTTTGTCATAGAACCCCTCTTTGAAACAACACAGTGTCAAGTAAATGGGTGGAAAATGGTGACAGTAAATGCTCAACGCGATTTAACGCTTCTGCGTGAAAAGGTTGTTCCATGTTTGCGTGAAAACGATGCACTTTCTACTGTTACGTTTCTCGAGATAAAGTTACAAGTCACATTGCTAATCCAGTCAAGGAATCCTTGATACAAACATTCCAGGAAGAAATAATCATTAGCAAACGTTGCAAGATTTCCAGACCTCCTCGATCTCCAGATCTGGCACCAGCAGACCTTTTGCTGTAGGGATATTTAAAAAAAAACGAATGTATCGATTCTGTCCATCCAATCTGTCAGAATTCAAAGAAGTGATCTCCCGAGAGCTGTAATGCAGTGTTTCTCAAACTTTCAATACTGGCGCCCCCCTTTTCAATCACAATTTTTATCGCGCCCCCCTAGTACATTAATAATGTACTAAATGCAAAAAATATGCACTTTGACGCTAAAGCTACAATACGCGATCTTAATTATAAACCATACAAATTAATAAAATAAGTAATAAATTTTGTATACTACTTTTAAGCAAAAAAAAAATAAAAATAAAATAAATAAATAAATAAGTAATAGGATAATTATGTGTGTTATTTTTCCTTTCTCTAATTTTTAAATTGAACATATTGCAAAATGCGGTGGCTGCTTAGAAGACAAAATATAGATATCTGCTAAGTATAGAAAAAGAACTCAGAGTGTCAATTTCTAATCATAAGCATTCCTCATAAAAACTTTGCTTTACAAGACAAGCCCATGGAAGTCGTTAATACTTATTAAACTTGTTCTTAATTTAGTATTACTTAATTAGTTATAAAATACTCTGTGCAGCACTGATACATTAAAAGTATACCCGCTGAAGTGCCCGCTCTTTGCACGGGTTCATTTATAAGAAAATAAAACATTATTGATGTAATAGCTGAATTGTACGGAGAGTAAAGCCAAGTGCACGACAATGTTTACAAAAATGTAAAAAGATTGTTTTAAAATGATTGCTCAAATTATAATTAGTTTTAAGCGAATTGTAATTTTAAGCCTCACAGAATTAGCCTTTATAATTGATGTTAAATAATGAACAATAATATAAAATTCCGATGAAGAATAATTGTATTATTTTTAATATTTAAAGCCAAAAGTCTTCACCATGTTTTAACCCGGGAGCCGGCGCACACTCGATACGGTCGAGCGGGGTTATTGAGTCACCCCAATCTTCTTTTTTAATAATTATTTTATTGTACACGATACAAATGATGATTCCAGTGAATAATTTAATTAAGCCAAGTAATCCTTCAAAGTGCTCTCCGTGGTTTTCTAAATATCATAAAACTTTTTTTGCATGGGAAAAAGAGCAACAGAGAAATACATTATTTACAACTTCCCTAAATGAGAAACAAACACATAAGAGAGGGTTCATAACTAACTGTACCAATAACTTAGAAGGTCAAACAGATTACAGCTATAATGTGCAGTATTTCAAAAATAATGACAGTGATGAATTTTTTCTGTTCCTAAATTTTTTCGATTCTGGATCTGGGATCTGTTTTTTCTCTGAAAGAGTAGTATGTTAGGTTTAAAAAAAACGCAATAAAAATCCCTCATCATGGGATTACAGCAAATCAAATAAAAGTTTTTTTATTTGGTTATAGGATCAAATATAGCTATTAGGTATTGAAGAAATTTTTACTTTTGATGACTTAATATCGCGCGTGCCTATAAATTATATCAGAATAAAAGTGAATTTTTTTATTATGTCTGAAAGTATTTTGTTTTAATTCATTACAGTAAATTAATTATTTTTTAAATCTATTATTTTCGATATGCTCGCGTCCCCCTCGTAAGGTTAAAGCGCCCCACAGTTTGAGAAACACTGCTGTAATGTATACAATCGGACATTCTGAATCTGCCGTTGTTGGATTTATGACACACCTGCAATGTGTTACTCCCTGTGGTGGTGTACATGTGGAACACATACTGCTGTAATAAATAATTTGGTAACATTACTTTTGCTTTTTGTGTCTTTTCTTTCACTTATGTAGAAAACGTCACCTATCGGCTGTTTTGTGAAATTTTTAAAAATTTTTGACTTATCGATTCCTTGACTTATCGATGCTAAACCTGTAAATCGTTTTCTACTTCGTTTTATTTTCTGGGTTTTATAAATTTTGAAAGTTTTTATGAACTTTTTGCCCGCCGGTATCTGCAGAGGATATTAAAATCAACGTAATAATTAAATTGAATAAAACTGTCAGTATTTTATTTAATTTATATTTATTGACTTTTATGAAGAAATTTATACCTTTTAAAATAAATGCAACCCTCTGGTATCTTCCGCTTCCACAATGTAGCTAGCCCTCGATCAAAGCACACAATTGCCACCCCAGTTCTTCAAGTTTCTCTAATTTCTCCAGATTAAAATGAAACCAAATATTTATTGGAGAATTTATTTGAACAAATATTCCGTACGTGGGCTCTATTCTTTAACATAAGGGAAATGTTCTTTAAGAGAGATACTGATAATTTTGTTGTATAATTTGTTTTCACCAAACACTAACTTACATCGTTCTAATTTTAACAGACCTACACCCACAGTAAAATCGGGACAATAATTCAGTATTTTAAAGAAAAATTAAGGTTTCGTTAATATTTTTGAATTTTTGGCTCCAACTCTTCTAAGAACATATTGTGCTAAATACAGTTTGAAAAAAAATTCATTTTATGGAATATAAAACAACTTAAATGTTTAATTACTTAAAATGTATAGCACAAAATTCTACAACTGAACAAAATGCATGAAATAAAACAAATGTACAAAAAATGTGTTAGACAAATTGTTCAAATGTTATTCAAAACTTTAATTTGGTTAATGTTAACATTTTAAACTCAAATCATGCAGTGCTAAAAACTGTTTTCGATACTTTTTATTGTACTTGCAAATAACCATATGTAGTAAAATTATGTTATTTAGAAAAATGATTTTCCTAAAATTTTAATAAGAATGATTACATGAAAAAAATCTTCGAAAGGAAATAATCCTTTTGTGAGAATTTGAACAAGGAAACTCTCAGTTATTTGAATTGTCAGAAATTTATATGAATTAACTTTTATTAGTTTTTAAATTAAACAAAACTAATAAAAATTACACACAAATCAATCATTCATGTTGGATTTATGAATAATATGTTCACTGCAAGACAAAATTTAATAAAAGTGTAAAAAATAATAACAACCTTTGTTGACATATAGAGAAATGATTATTAAATTTTACTTTTTGATATTTTAGATTACTTTTATATTTTTCATAGCTTATGTTTTGTATCACGTTAGTAATATATAGTATAATTTCTCATACAATATGAATTAAATGTTAGATTTATTCTATGGTCCTTTTAATATTATGTGAAAATGACTTTTGGAAAACATATAAATATAATGTGATATGTTTCTTAATGTAATTTTGTAACTAATTATCATATTCTATGATCATTTTAATAGTATAAAAATCGATTATTTACTTTTTAAACTCCATATTTGTTTTGATTAATTTGTACAAATAAGTTTCCAAAAAAATTAGTACTTCTTTTGATTCTTGATCTTATAATCTATCATTTTTAGAACATTTTCTTGAGAAACATTCTCCTCATTTCTTTTATGTGGCCGTGGTAGCTTAGTGGTCAAGGTAATGGACTCATTGCCAGCGTGTCATGAGTTCGAGCCTAGTACCACTGAAGACCCGCCGTGAAAAGGGGCCTATGCACGTTAAGTATGTCGAGGCTGTGGTGTGGAAGTTAGGAGAGGGGGTACCCACTCATGTGTCATCCTCGTCACTTGACCATGGTTCAAAGCTATGTAGTCTGTCGCTAACAGCCCTCGTGTTGCCTTGCAATGTGACTTAAGTAAACCCTAATTATTTATGGCTGTCTTCCCTAAAAGTGTTGAACTGAGAGTTTAAACGGAACGTGGAGCCAATTTTCTGAAAAATATCTCAATTTCCATTAAAATTTGTCGCATTGTAATTCATACGTCTGCTTATAATGTAGCAATTTTGAAACATTCTATAAATAATCAATTTTTTATTAATTTTTTTAAGTCAATTCCTACTTAGATCAACAAATAAAATTTTTATTTTAGCTACTTTTTATTAAATACTTACAATTAATGTAAATATGTATGTACATATGACAGAATCACAACATTAAGTGGTAATTAATTTTTATTAAATATCGTTAAAGTATCGTATTGTCATCCAAAACAATCGTGTATATAAAATTTCAGTTCAACTCAATGCTTTAAAACGTGAGAAAAAAACCGTGACGTGAAAAAACGTGAAAAAGTTTTGTCACATGTCGCCAAAAGGGTCGCTATATCGCCAAGAATGATGCCAACGTGGATGTATTTGTAATTCTTTAAATAATTAGTTTTAATCAATTAATTTTTATTAATTATAATTAAATTATTGTATTGTCATCCAAAATAATCACGTTTATAAAATTTCAGCTCAATTGAGCGCTTTAAAATGTATTTTATTAACGATCGAAAATTCCACGAAGATAAATAAATATTATATATATATATATATATATATATATATATATATATATATATATATATATATATATATATATATATACACTGCTGGACAATTGCTCAGGACGGATAACACTATCATCCATAGCAACCACAAAATGAAAGGAAGCAAAATGTGGAAAATTAGAATAAATGCGGGATATTAGTAAGAAGAAGTATGAGTATGCAATTTTTTCCCCCACGTCTGTTCATCACGTGATAGCGTTCATAAGAGCTTTAAAGGTTTTGGCACGTGTGGACAGTTGTTGTTTCAAGTCAAAGTTTTACAGGAAAGATTTAATAGACGAACTTAAAAGTTTTGGCATGTCTTCCCGACATCACATAGATGATTTTATGCGTGGCCGAATTATTGGAAAGATCGAAGAAGGGCGAAAAATAACAGATGTTGCCAGGGAGTTCCACATCGCTCACAGCGTTGTTTCACGGCTGTGGAAGTCAATTAAAACTACTTTAATGTGTAGTAGACGGCACGGGGGAGGACGTGTTAGAAGTAGGACGCCTGCAGAAGACAGATATATCGTCCTATCAGCAAAAAGGAACAGGCGCACCACAGTTCAGCAGGTGGCAAATCAGTTTCTTTCTGCCTCAGGAAAGCAGATCTCCCGAAAAACTGTTGCCAGACGTTTGAGGGGAGGAGGACTATACGCACGCAGACCTGTTGTGTGTGTCCCATTGACCAGACAGCACCGTACTGCCCGTTTGCAATGGTGTCGTGAGCATCATAATTGGACTGAACAGGACTGGGCATGCGTACTATTCTCAGATGAGAGTAGGTTCAGTCTGTCATCGGATTGTAGACGCCAACTGATCTGGCGCGAGAGTGGTACTGCTTATCGTCCAGAAAATATCCAGGAAAAGGACCGATATCCGACATGCAGTATCATGGTGTGGGCCGGCATCATGATCAATGGCCGCACGCGCCTACATGTGGTTGCGAATGGGACTATGACGGGCCAACGATACATTGATGAAGTTCTACTTCCTCCTGTTCGTCTTTTCCGTGGTGCTGTCGGTGATAAATTTGTTTTTATGGACGACAACGCAACATGTCATCGAACACTCGCTGTTCAGGATTGTCTAGACAGCGAGGGTATTCAACGTCTCGTATGGCCAGAGCGTTCTCGAGATCTAAACCCCATTGAAAATGTGTTGAATGCTTTGGGGGGGGGGCAAGTTTCTGGTCGAAACTATCCTCCGACAAACAAGAACACCCTCATCCGTGCACTCACAGAGGAATGGGATAAATTGCCTCAACAGCTGCTGGATAATGTTGTGCAAAGTATGGTACGATGTGTGGAATGTTGCATCACACTCCACGGTGGACATATCCCGTACTGATACCTTTCTTTAAGGTGCCTGCTGACTTTTAGATGCATTGTTCCATTTATCCGTACGCAGATCAAATGAATATTTTTTTTTCTTTCAGATGTTTCACAGCTTTTGTACTTTCCAGAACAATAAATATTCTTTTTTTAATGTCTGAACAGTGTGGCAAGTATATTTTATCCTACTATGCCTCATATCTCGCTTATATATATATATATATATATATATATATATATATATATATATATATATATATATATATATATATATGGGAGACAACAAGGGGTCCAAGACGTTTGTCTTTCTTCTATTTTATTTTAAAACTTAATAAAAAATTAATTAAAAAGTTAGATAAGTTTGACAATGATATGCAGAAGGTAACGCCTGCTCGCGCACCTCTCGCGTTCTCTCTGCTGTTCTCTTCAAAGTTCACAGGTTAATAGTTTCAGTTTAAATTCACTGCGCCTGCGCGCGAAGACTGCTTGGCTTTGGCTGCCACATATATATATAGAAAGAGTGTGAGCTATTAGTAGGAATTGAAATAAGCAGCCTATTTAGAACTACAGAATAGCGAAGAAATACGAAAGTCATTTTATTCTGGGATAAACTCGGTTATGTGGATAATGGATAATCTCAGATAAAATATTCTTCTCGCTATAGTGTAGAGAAGCCAAAATATAGCATTGGAAGCTTTGGTATCTGAAAAAATATTCCAAATTTTCACAGGTCCTATTCTTTAACATAACGTAAAAACAACCTTAAATACGGCAATCATAATTACGAATGATTCAGTACTTTAAGTATTTAGGGACTCTGGTGGAAAAAGAATTCACTATAAATAATATATAATCTAATAACTCATTAATATGTATTGCATTATACAAACTTTAATGGAGCTGGAGTATTTGGTTTTTATAGAACACATTGGTACAAAAATGGGTAAAAAGAAAAATGAGGCATATTATTTAATATTTTGTACCGAAATTTAATTTTTTAATAAATTATTGAACAAATTAATCTGACTGAATGAAAAAAAAACTGGAACCCAAAGAATAAATGTTGCTAAAGTAATTTATGTATTATCCAAATTTTTTTACTGCAACATAAACCTTCCATGGTGACTAATATTTCCAGAAGGAAGTTGAATGGAAAGAAATGCCGAAGTTCCCCAGTGGAAATGAAATTTACGAGACTGATCCAACATATTGTCTTCTTTCCTTGATAATAGTTCAGAATTACTTGGTTTTGTGCCAAAATCTCTCTTGATACTCTAATGTGACGTTTGATCAATAATATATAGCTAAAATTCCAGAAAGGGAATGAGATAAATAAATATAAATTAGAACACAATTTTTCCGGTCATATGTAAAATAGTGAATAAAAATATTTATGTCAACATTTATATTATAAAATTTATAATATTTTTAATTTCCCATTATCACTTGGTCATACACTCTCATGTATTTAAGGTGTCCGACTACGTTCGGAATCGTGATTTTGCAAAAGCGTATAAATATTTATTAATATTTATTATATTTAGTGTCACTTAGATTAGATAACGTTTATAAAATTGCTTTAAGAATAGCATTACAATAAAAAATTATCAAAGTACAATATTTTGACAAAAAATGAACATAGAATAACCCATTTAAAAAAAATTCTCCTTTTGAGAAAAATGCTTCTATTATAATATTTTACCTGTATATAGCTCAGACCTCAGTGCAGACTAGAATTTTTGAAATAAATAACTTAGAAGTGGGTTTATCCATGTTTTACGACAACAAAGGGGAGCAATTTTAAGATAAAACGCCGATAATTATTTCAAATGGTTGTAACTCTGAAAATAATGTAAATATTTCAAAAATCCTAGTTTAGACTCTGTACTGAGGTCTGAGATATATACAGGCAAAATATTATTATAATAGAAGCATTTTTCACATAAGGAGAACATTTTGAAAAAAGGTTATTCTAAGTTAATTTTTTGGCGGAATATTGTATTTAAATAATTTTTTTTGCCAAAATGTCCTTAAAACAATTTTATACATGCATTCTAATCTAAGTGATACTAAATATTATGAAAATTATCAATTTATGCGCCTTTTTAAAATCACGGTTCCGAACGTAATCGGACCTTAATTGTACTTTTAGGTGATAGGAGACAAAAACCTCTGTCATGAAACAGCCATTTATGGATACAATTTTCTTAAGCCTAAAAGTTGAGAAAAAACTTTTTTATAACGCTATTTATTCATGAGATTTATTGCGGTTAATTTTCTCATACTTAAAAGGTCGAATATTTTTTGAGTATTAAGTCTATTTCTTAACATGTTTGGGTGAAATTGTCACGTAAATCTCATTACGCATCAGCAAGATACTACACGGGAATAAAAATGCCTACATTCTTGCAAATGCATCCCTAGGGGTAAAACCAAATTTATAAAAAGTGAAGAATATAAATAACTTCACATTTTTCATTAATACTTTAGCTTTTATAGAAAGACATTTCAATGTTCCTTTTCGACTTACTCGCAGAAGACAAAAAATCAGAATGAAGAAGAAGAATTTTTGCCAAACATTTAGTCTTATTAAGTCTTCTGAAGAGATGCATAATTTATTCAAAACTCTGATCTACTATTAAATAATGAAAATATATAGAAAAAATTTAAATTTAAAGCCTTTTTGAAAATTTAAACTGGAAAACCCTATACTTAAGTAGAAAAATTTACTGTAAAATATTTCTGTTAAGGCTTCAAAGTTTCTAAGCGAATAATGAAAATACGAAGTATTGGCTTAAAAGAAACATCACAAAATATTATTAATATATTGATTTATTTGTTACTGCATATATTAATATGAAACACATTTTTAGTTCCAAACATACAAGCAAAAAATATTTAGTCCCACAGCTGCAAATTATTATTTATAACTTATGCAACCTTTAAGTTTTCAAATTCACTTTTTGTATAGAATAGGCGCGAATTTAAGAAAATTGTTTTATGAATTTATAAAATAGCTAATTTACGTAATATAAACATTTCGTATGAAACTTAGCATCGCATTTATTACAACTAGATACGAGATAGACTTTAAATTAAGATAGCTAAAACATTTGATTATTTACTTGGATTTCTATATATTTTTTAATGCTAAATTCATATCTGCATATTTTTGTACATATCAATTTAACAGGTTTCATTATTTTCTATTTACATCATAAATAAATTATAATAAGCTCTAAATGAATTTTTTGAATTAAAACAGAATATATGTGAAACATGATACGCTTTTAATCCATACACAAATGCCTTTCCTTAACAAAAAAATATAATATGATTTGTATATTCATAAAGCATACCTTTTCTAAATGTATTACTTTGTTCTATTTATTTATTCATCAACATCGAATTATTTTCTTTCATAAAAATCAAAAATTATCTCTGTCCGCCTTTATAAAAATGGGATTTTACGTCAAAGTATGTTTATAATCCCTTAATACGTATGCAATTATGTGAGGATTCTCCTCTCTAACTTTCTCTTTCATAGTTGCACACGAAGGTACATCACTATGTAAAATTATGAATAACGAGGAGAAACTAAAGAAATATTTTGAAAAAAGGTGGCCGTAAAATGTTTGAAAAAAATCCAAAATACTTATTCTTGACAAATTATTTTTGAAATTAAAATAACTCCGAATTTAAATAGTGTATATATTTAAAAAATAAATTATGTATATATAATTTATTAGTAGTAAGGCTAGGAATTTGTTATTGTACTACTGCGCCTAATATTTTCTATCTTGAATAAATATACTTAGGTTCTATAGCTATCTGTATATATATTTATGGATTTTATATATATATATATATATATATGACATGTTTTGGAGCCAGAATAATTTTAATTTTAAGAAGGTCTTTATTCAAAAATTTCTACATCTCTTCTGAAACTAACAGCAGGGAGAAAAAAGAACGCCACGTGAAAACTAAGTGGGTTAACACTTAAAACACAGATGTGATAAGTATCGCGGATTTTATGAGTGTGCTTGAAAGTTCATGCTGACATATAAGGCTATTAAATATAACGATCTGGACTTAGAAATGTTTATTGGATAGGCCATATGTTTCGAAGAAATAAATGGGTGATTAAGGTGATACTTGAAGATGAAATGAAAAATAAGAGTTAAGTGCTAGACATGGAATTTAATTTTTAGTCTATTTAATTATCCTTCATATATATATGTAATAAATCCTTCTAGTATCCTTTTTGTTAACTCTTTGTACTAATATTGAAGCAAACTTTAATTATTTGGTTTAAAAATAACACTGTAATCTTAATCGAATCGGCTAGTCCGAAATCCCTGTCCCGCCCATTCTTTTCAATCAGAACCACTATTATATAATAATCAAGGCCGGTATAAAAGCAAAAATCTTGTGCAATCGTTCTCTTTGTCTGCTTGCTTTCATCATGTAATCGTCGCCGTTTGCTTTTTGTCTTTGTGTTGTGTCCGCCAAGATGTTGATTCTGTTATATGTGTCTATTTTCTCTCTCTCTCGTGTTCTTATCAAATATCTATGAAATACAACTGTGAATTGTCCACTTACGTGATGTGTGTGTGAATAAGAAGATTTTTTTCACTGAAGACTTTTTTTTTGCAGTCCCTCGACAAATCCCACACTCGGCCAATTCGTATCATATATATATATATATATATATATATATATATATATATATATATATATATATATATATATAAATGTATAATTTTTTATTAGTTTGAAGTTTTTTCCAGCTTCTTGTAATTTGAAAATTTCACTTTTCTTAAATGTGCTCAAAGGCTATTTTCTAATAATGTTTCTTTTTCTCTTTTTGTGAAACTTTTTTTTATTTCTCTCTCTCTCTTTCACGTATTTTAAAAACTTAGGGATTTTATGGCATTCTTTACGTCGACTTGAAATACTGTTGATATACTTTACAATAATTTTGTCTTTAATTTTTGCAAATCAGTGTTCATTCAACAATGACCTTTTCTGGCTGTTTTATGACTAGACTCTTTTTTTTTGGAAATTTTAAAATAATAATTTTTTTCCTTCATATAGAAATTTTAAAATATACTCAACAGGCTTTCTTGTCTTTTTAAGCTTTGTGGCTGCAGTGGTGGTGGTAAGGAAAGCTTTGAACGTCTTATTCCGTATTTGTTCGTGTTCAAAGCTAAATGAAGTAATAAAATGTCAAAAAGCCAATATGAATGCATTTAAAACCAACTGGCCTAACTTTATCTCTGGCTTGTTTACAAAAAAGAGACACGCATTATTTTGAATCTCTAATGATTTGGTTTTATAACTTTTGCGTTGCATTTTATTTTGTATTTTTTGTCTTACAATTTGTTCTTTCCTCTGATTCGTATATTTTGCTTGTTTTACTTGCTTCTGTACTCCGTGTGATACCTGTGTTGCACTGGATAATTTTATCCGTTTTTAAAAAGAATAATCAATTGGTTTCATTTTGAAAATATTTGATGAGAAGAAATTTTAAATTCAAAAATATTTCACTTGTTTTGGAAATCGTTTTCTAAATTGAAAATCATTTGTTTGCGTCATGGGAATACTATTTTAATTTTAATATTTTTTTTAAAAATATTACTTTTGAAAATCAGAAATTACTCCGAAAAGTTCAAAATAAATGAATTCAATCCCGTCACATGAGCCATTAGTAGATATTTTATACCTAATATTGTTTGCACCGGACAGTTAGAATAGCGTCATGTAAACGTGAAATTTGAGAAACATGTATTACATACTTATATGAGTGACAGGTAAGAGTTGCATTTAGTGTTGCATTCACAATGGTTAATATTTTAGTGAAATGAATAGAAAGCTTTGACATATTTTTTCATTAAATAGAAATCGTAAAGAGGAATGGATCACTTAAGGTATCTAACTACGTAGGAATCGTGATTTTAAAAAAGTGCATAATGGATAATTTTCTTGATATTTAGTGTCACTTAGATTCGAATACGAGTATAAAATTGTTTTACGGACATTACGATAAAAAATTATTTAAACACAATATTTTGGCAAAAAATTAACTTAGAATAACCTTTCTTCAAAATGTTCTCCTTTTATGAAAAATCCTTCTAAAATAACACAATGTTAGTTACAACACAATGAAATAATTATCGGCGTTTTTTTCTTAAAATTTCTTCCCTCTGTTGTCGTAAAACATGGATAAATCCACTTCTATAAGTTATATATTTCAAAAATTCTAGCTCAGCCTCTGTACAGATGTCTGAACTATACACTTGCAAAATATTATTATATAATAGAAGAATTTCTCACTAAAGGAGAATATTTTGAAAATTGGTCATTCTATGTTCATTTTTTGTCAAATAATTTTTTATGTAATACTATTCGTAAAAAATGTTAGATATATTTTCTAATCGAAGTCACACTAAATATCCAAAATATTATCCATTTATACGCTTTTATAAAATCCCGGTTCCGAACGTAGTCGGATACCTTAAAAGATTGTACATTTTGGCAGTGAATGGTACGATATTAGAAATTTTGTTTAGTTTCTAATTACTTTTTAAAATCAAGAGAGGATATGAGTATTATCTTTATCATAGGTTCCCAACCTTTTTTGAACTGGCACCTATTTTTCTAGTGAATGTTTCAAAACCACTCCCTCCCACTCCATAGAAATAAGAGCTTACATAATACATGGTGAAAACAAGAATTAAATTTTAAAAAATATTCCATTACTCTCATGAAATATAATTTTTTTCTAAAGCCCCCGATTTTTTAACTTACGAATCTGAAATAGTAATTGCCACAAATATGTTTAAATGTGTAGTATTATATATTTTAGTTTTAGATAAGATATTTTGCACACCATACAGTTAAATCCTTGTGTACTGCACTTTGCATGCAAATCGGGTATTTTGCGCGGAAAAACTGCTCATGTCTGTTATGAATAACTTTTTTATTTAATTTTGTCAACCCTCTCTCGTTTATTTTACGTTTAGTGGGTAGTAGTTGCTGCCTTGTCTAGGACCGAGCATCCAAGATCGTGAATAACTGAAGGTGGAGGGGGCTCAAATTTCCCCTCCCGAACACAGTTGAGTTTAATTCAGATTTTGAGCTAAAAATTTAAGTTTAAGTCTAAGCTTTTGAAAGCATTTAATGTGATGCAAAAAATAACAGTAAAAAAGAGTTGTTCGTTACTCCGAATTCTAAAGCATCCTGTATCGCCATTTTTTGAGGTTTATCTTTAAAATTTGTTTTTTAAGAAAATTCTGACAAACCGCTAACGAATCGACCCCTTTTTCTGTTTTTTATAATCAATTAAAATTTCGGACTCTTAACTTTAATGACACCTATCTCCTTCGGAAAACGTTTAGGATCTTAAGTTACTTGTTTAATATTTTTTGTCTTGATGTGTACTATCACCCCTTAAAGTTTTGCCCTGGAGTTTAGATAATCCCTGTATATACAATCAACATAAGCCAACCAGTATCAAAGTTTATTTTTGTTAGTATATAATCAGCTTTATTTTAATCTTTTTTAGACTATATTTGGTTAATCTGCCGAAGCCCCTCTGTGCCATCTCCACTCCCCCTAATTTTTTTTGGGTCTTTTACTGTCCCCCTGAAAGGCCCAAACGCCCTCAAGGGGAATATCACCTACGTTGAGAACATATGATCTTTATATAATGCTATTGAAGGCAAAGCCTGTTCAGAAAAGATTTTGGCTAATTTCATTGTAATTCTAAGAAATTCCATTTATATCACTATTCAGTTTGTGGTCCGTGGTTTACATCATATAAATAATGAAACCAAATCGAAGCACTGTCAACTGTTTTTTATGTTTAAGTTATTCATTACTATGGGTTATTCTTTATGAGCATATATATAAAAAAATCTGAAAAACATTTTGAGCCCTAAAGTATGATGTGCGAATACAATGTGAATAACAAGCTCCCTAATTTGAAAAATATCGAAATATTGCGCACTTTCTTCACAACTACAACCTTGTTTTCACATATACGAATATAAGACTACGAATACTGTGCTTGTGCAGTATCGCTCGGAGTTACAATCGGATAGTTTTGGTGAACCTCCTTGGATGATTCACATATTTTATCACTTCTCTTGATTGTACGAGGCAACTTTGTTTTCACAGTCTAAATAATTTCGCCCGTTAAAGAAACAAAAAAAAAAAACGTATACTATTTTGTTATGTTGGCTATCCCTGAACATATAGTAGAGACATTTTAAAAAATTTCTAGTTAATACCGAAAATACGGTAGTTAAACTTGTGAATACCGGTATTACAAAATAATACAAATGGCTCAAAATACCGGTATTCCGGTATTACAATCCCTAGGAGGCACCGTCCAGTGGAGGCTCTCGCTATCAAACTTTGATGCTTGAATTTATTCAAGTTCTCTTCGTGTGCTAAACATTGCAGAGTGTAACAGAGCTAAATTAATACTTAAGGGATCTTTTACATGCCGCATAATCATATGCCATGTGTGCCGATGATTTTCGTATCCAGAAAACTTATCGACTCCAACTGGGATTGAACCCGTAACCTTAGACTTACGAGGTGGACGCGCTACCTCTAAGCCACTGAGCCGACGATTCCAGCATGAAATGAAACTTTGAAAGTAATATCCTTCTAAATTTTTCAATACGAGTATTAAAGCATGTAAAGGGTGTTTTTTTTAAGGTATAGAACTTTAAATTCCAATAAAACAACGATGTATTTTTCGATTGACATGAATTTTTTTTATTCGAAAGATAATCTTGTGGCATTACATTTTAAATATGATCAAGCAAGGCGTAGATTCGTCGAATGGGCCCAAAACGAGATTGCCGTTGTTTCCGATTTTCATAAGCGAATTTTTTTAGCAATGAAGCGCACTTCTAGTTTAATGGCTACGTCAACAAAGAAAACTGCCGCATTTGGAGTGAAGCTAATCCACAAGTGTATGTCGAAACACCGTTACATCCAGAAAAACTGACTGTTTGGTGCGCTTTATGGGCTGGTGGAATCCTTCTTCAAAACCGGTGAAGGCCACAACGTTACAGTCAATGGTGATCGGTATAGAGCCATGATTACTAACTTTTTCATTCCTGAATTGAACAATCATGATGTCCAGGAGCTGTGGTTCCAACAAGACGGCGCAACATGTCACACAGCTCGTGCCACAATCGATTTATTGAAAGACACGTTGGGTGACCGCCTAATTTCACGTTGTGGACCTGTGAATTGGCCTTCAAAATCTTGTGATTTAACACCGCTAGACTATTTTTTGTGGGGTTATGTAAAGTCATTGGTCAATGCGGATAAGCCACAAACGCTTGACCATTTGGAAGACAACATTCGCCGTGTTATTGCCGATATACGGCCACAAATGTTGGAAAAAGTCATCGAAAATTGGACGTCCAGATTGGACTACATCTGAGCCAGCCGTGGCAGTCATATGCCAGAAATCATATTTAAAATGTAATGCCACAAGATTATCTTTCGAATAAAAAAAAATTCATGTCAATCGAATATAATACATCGTTGTTTTATTGCAATTTAAAGTTCTATACCTCTAAAAAACACCCTTTACAATGTCAAATTATTTAACTAACGGAGTATAAATATTTTTAGATATACACTTCAACAACGAAAGGAATTTTCAATACAGTCTGTATTTGCACAAGTTTTGTTATTTACTTTATTCATTCCTGTGTGTAAAAGATCATAAGTATTTTCCTTCTGTTCCTTTTTCTCAAAAAATAAATAGATCTGTCATATACGCAAAAAAGAAAGATAACTACCTGTTGGAAGTATTCATATAATAACCCAAACAAACTAATGATATAATTTACTTATTAATAAGTATCATCAAACATGAAATATATCTTTCTTCAAAATTCTTGACATAATAATAAATAGTTCCTAAAATATATACTGGTATATGATTCAATGTAAATATATATTATTTCAATATTAATTTAATATCGTAATAAAGCTATTTACTAAAACATAAATGAAAATTCTTGTTTAATGCAGTATATAAAATGCTCAATATGTGTTTTTTAAATACCTTCCGCAAACGAAAAGCAAATTAAGATAGAAATACGTGAAATACTTTGATGGTTATGGCAAGAAAAGCAAAAATGCTTTACAGACAATTAATTGGGAAATGAGTTGCGTTAGATATTACTTTCAGCATACTTAAGGTATCCGACTACGTTTGGAACCGTGATTTTGCAAAAGCATATAAATGGATAATCTTTATGATATTTAGTGTCACTTGGATTAGAAAACGTATGTAATATTGTTTCAAGAATGTTATTACAAGAAATTATTTAAGTACAATATTTTGACAAACAGTGAACATAGAAGGACTAAGTTTCAAAATATTCTCCTTTTATGAAAAATGCTTCTATTATAATAATATTTTGCCTGTATATAGTTCAGACCTCTGTACAGAGGCTAAACTAGAATTTTTGAAATATATAACTTAGAAGTGGATTTATTCATATTTTACTACAACAGAGGGGAGAAATTTAAAGAAAAAAAAACGCCTTTATCTATTTCAGTTGGTTGTAAATCTGAAAATACTGTGTATTTTTCAACAATCCTAGTTCAGACTCTCGAGAAGTCCTTACTTTATCTAAGCAAAATATTATTATTATAGAAGCATTTTATAAAAGGAGAACTTTTTTAAAAAAGGTTATTCTAAGTTATTGTTTTGCCAAAATATTGCATTTAAATAGTTTTTTTTTGTCAAAATGTCATTAAAACAATTTCATACATGTATTCTAATCAAAGTGACACTAAATATTATGAAAACTATCCATTTAGCTCTTTTTTAAAATCACGGTTCCGAACGTAAAAAGATACCTTAAGATTCCTGTTTACCACCAAGGAAATAACTTAATGCATCTCTATGGAATGCTCAAAATATTTTTAAGTTATTTTATTAACTTCGTTTCAATCTATCAAAAGCTCATAGTTCAATTTTACCTTAAATTAAGGATATTTTGTATTACTTTATGTAGTTTGATTAATATATTGCATGTTAAAAGCATTAGTAAATTCTGTTTTATTTTTGAAAAAAATGTTTATTTTCAAATTCAATTATTTAGAAACTACACCAACAAGGAAAACTATTTCCAAAAATAAATTAGTTTTTGAAAACAATGTTTAGAATTTGCAGCTCATCCATCACGAGTAAGTGAACTGATTTAAGTTATCTAGAATTCTGTTCATTGTATCGTTCTTTATGATAAGACTATGTATGTACATACCTGATCTCTTTTACATGAGAAAAGGCGAATGAAATATGATGGATGGTGAAAGGGAATATTTTTTAATGTATCATAAAAACCTGCCATGTTTACTTTCACTTACAATTTTGTGAAATAATACTTATGGTATATATTTTCACGTAAAATACATAAAAAGAAGAATTACTGATACTTTTTAAAATAAAAGATGCTCTTAAAGATAATTTTTAAAATATTCTTTGAAGTAATTTATATTAAATAGTCGTTTGCCGAAGTAAAAAAATGTAATGATAACTACCAGTTGATTCAAAATAAGTGTGACCAATTTTTAAAGCTTATAACTATGAATGGTAAATTTTTATCGTTTTGTTTCCAGTTGTAATTTAAAAAAGAAACATTTAAATCACCTACCTAACTATTTTTATTAGTGGGAGCAAATTGTGGCTCCGAAATTAGATCCTCAAACCCGAAACAAAATTTTAAGGCTATTGAAGGTTGTTTGCTCAAATTCTGTTATAAATAAAACATTTAAAAATCAGAAAGGACCTTTTGGTAATAGATTACTATCTAATTGTTGAAAAGAAATAAAATTTGGCTGGCAATCAAAAGCCCCAGGAAAAAATGTGGATAAAAGGAATTGCTTAAAAAAACGAAAAAAAAGATGCCAAAAAGACTTATTGCTGTAAAAAGTTCTCTGCATCAAGGAACTTCAGCAAAGAAACTATAGTTATTGCAATCGACAATTTATCATGGCATAAAGAAAATTGGTTATAAAAAAGTAAATAAACGTCTCTGTCTTCAAATGTCTCTTAAGATCGTAGAAAAACAAAAAAATAACGTTCTTTGTCTTTCTTTTTAATGCTACGCAAAGGTAGATACAAAGCATGAATAACATCAAATAAAGCACTATTTCATCTGTCATTTACAAATGGAAAAACAAAGATACAATATATTTCAGCATTGAAAAGACGCAGCTGTTTTGCGAAATACAAGTTACCGTCAGGTGTTATGGTTTGGATAAGAATGTCCTCTCAAGGCTTTTAAGTGGCCGCGGTAGCCGAGTGGTATAGGTATCGGACTTTGGCTTGCTTTGTCACAGGTTCGAGCCCAGTACCACTAAAGACCCGCCGTGTAGGGGCAGCGATGCACGTTAAATCTGTCGAGAGCTGAAACGTCCTCCCGTTGGTGTGGTGTGGTAGTTAGGAGAGGGGTGCCAGCTCAGGTGTCGTCCACGTCACTTGACCATGGTTAAAAATTACGTGGTCCGTCGCCAAAAGCCCTCGTGTAGCTGAACAGTGCGACGTTAATATTAACTAACTAACTAACTAACTCAAGGCTTTTAAAAACGATTTTTTGTAGAACCAAAGGCTAAAGTTGATGCTAAATACTATCAGAATAAAGTTTTGTAACACCTGATCAAAAAAGGTAAACGTCTTTACACTCAAGGAAACTTCGTTTTGCAGCAATATTTCCCACCAAGTCATATTGTATTGTTGTTGTTTCTAATGCTACCTGTCTGACGTAGTCAGATCGAAGCCCTCGAAATTCATCGTGGCATGCGGCTAGAGTTACGCCTGTCGTTGGCCTTGAGCACCATACAGGTGATAGTACGATTTAGCTCGGCGAAATTCCCCGAAGGGACGGTACATGGCGACACCACCTATCTCCACCTTCACAATTTCTGCATGAAAACTGAAGGGGAGGGAAATATTCTCCAATCCCTGCCCTCCTGACTAAGCCCACAAAACTACGGACCCACTGATTTAACGAGCACGTACTCGGTGTGTACTCGAAGGGTATTTGGTGGCATCGGGCATCGAACCCAAGCCTTCCTGTCTGGAGTCCGATGCTCTAACCACTAGGCTACCCACGGCCACAAGTCATACTGTACAATCAACTATAAAATGGCAGAAAGATTAAAAAATAAATTTTCTGCTTCCTGAGAAATAGCTACCACCATCACCTGATTGTGTTCATTGTGATTATTTTTTATTATGGCGGTACTTAAGAAACAAATGAACAGACGTAAAGTAAGAACTCTCCAAGGACTTCAAAAAGCATTCAAAGAGGGAGCTGGAACTCCCTCCTAAAAAATGGCCAAAAAGCCTTTTTGGCTATGCGAAAACGTTTACGCAAAATTTACAATACCAAAGGAAACCACACGGAATATTTCATGTAAATAACTTAATTCGAAAAAAAATTATGATGATGAAATTGGTCACAATAATTTTGAATCAACCGGTAATAACTTTTATACAATTAATTATATGTAATTATATAAATGCATACATAAATGTACCTATGTACAAGTATAATATCAAAGAGTAAGCTATTTTGGTGAGCATTTTGCAATTTTCTTGTATGGAAATTATTTGTTAGTGAAAGAAACAGAGCTTATGCCTAAAAAGATCAATACAGGATTTTCATTTTTTAATTAAATATTTAGAGATTTCTTGTGAATGGAAGTATGATTTTTAAGACTTATGATTAAAGAATGCAGATGAAATAAATAACATTTCTTTTATCAAACAAAAATAAATGACTTTATATTTGTAAGAGTGTCGTATGTCTTCCGATTAAAAATATTTAACTTTAAAAACATTTAAAAAAATCTATAGGCCCTTCCGTATTAAAACTGAGGCCGCAGTAGCCGAGTGGTCAAGGTATCGGATCGTGGCTGGCTTTGTAACAAGTTTGATCCCAGTTCCACTAAAGACCCACCGCGTAAGGGGGCGATGCACGTTAAGTATGTCGAGGCTCAACTATCCTCCCATTGGTGTGGTGTGGAAGTTAGGAGAGGGGGTGCCCGCTCATGTGTCATCCTCGTCACTTGACCATGGTTCAAAACTACGAGATCCATCGACAAAAGCCCTCGTGTAGCTGAACAGTGCAACGTTAATATTCATTCACTCACCCGAATTAAAAATATTTAAACTTTATTAACAATTTATTCCTAACTAAGCAAACTTCTGTTTTTTTTTAATTGAATTAAAAATATGAAGTTTGAAATGCATGATAAAAGTAATGTTTTCTTCATAAGCAAGGATTAGAAAATCTCACGATTATAAAAAAGATCTTAAGAATGGCTCGCAAACATAATTTTTAAACTAAACTAAACTCAATGGCGTAACATCCCACATAAAGATCAAGGCCTACTGTGCGCATCTCAGATTTTACGACCTTGGACATTGAGAAACATGAGCAGATGTTCCTGTTAGGTGATCACTCTGACGTGAAACCCTCAGTGTTTATTTCCCAAACAGGCTTAGTACTCATTTATCGACCCAGTGAAGGTACAAAAGACTGAATAGACTTTTCCCTTCCCAGGGTTTGAACCACGTAATTTCTCTCTAATACTGTATTTTTACCGATGAAGTGAGTAACAGTATTTAAATTTATTTACAAATTAAGATGAAAAAGAATTCACTGGCATCTAACATGGATCACCTCCTATGAAACAAGAACTAGACACGTTTCCAATGAGATACATTAAGAGTAGACAATAATTTGAATACTGTTGGAAAAATGATTTTGGATAAGGCTTTTACGTTTTTACAATCCACTTAAAAGTTTTTATATTTTCTTCTTATTTCACAATGGGGCCGTGGATTGGTATTTTTACCACTACAGACCTAGGGAGCTGGTATCACTTGTTAGTGCGGCACCATATAAGCGATGCCAACTGCCAAAAGTAATTTTAACTTCCAGTTTCCTCCCAGAGGGAAACACCTGAGCTCTGATGATGCGAACTTGTTCTAGGAGTTTAATTTTGCTGAGAGCTCCCAAACCAAACAATAACTCAAGGGACTTTTGCATGCCACATTATCGAACGACATGGGCGTTGTCGATTTTCTTCATCATGAAAATACACCTACTTGATCTGGGGTCGAACCCAAAACAAACCAATTACGCTTCCCAACCGGCGAAAGTTGAATAGTTTTTATAGAAGCAATATCATTTATTTCTTTCCTGCTCTCTTACTGTCATTTGTTTTTATTTTCTAATAAGTAACTAAGTACATTCTTAAAAAATACCAATGTTTTGAAGAAATAAGTAGTTCGTTTTAGCCAGCATCTCTTATTAAAAAAGTCTAATAAATGATATCTCTTTTTAAAATTTTATTTTTTCACTACCATGATAAATTGTAAAGCGATAAATCTCTTTTTCATATGTCGAACTAAAACAATTGATATTCTGCCCTTTAATACTGGGTCAATAAGATTTTTTTCATTTTTCTTATGCTAAGAAAAAGATTTTGAAGTTTCAGTGAAGAAGATAATATATATATAAAAAGATCTTGATAAATTACATAGAGAGTTTTGTTTCTTCTCTAAAATTTTGATTCTGAATGCGTTTTGGATGTCATTCAAGATGAATTTAATACAATTTAAGAAATTTATCTGCATATATCACCTTTTTGAATGGTTAAGATTTAAAACGCTTAATGCTTAACATTTAGAATGATTGATTAGCTTTTGATTTAATTCGTCCTAAATTAAATTAAATCTTATTTTGAGAAAAATAAGAAAAACTCGAAGTTATGCTTTTTACGTTGATTTAGTAAAAAGTATTATTGAAAAGCTGAGTAAATCTGTAGCTCTTATTCCACATCATTTTTAATTACCAATATGACTGTGATTTGTATTGAAGGTGAAAAAAGATTAATCGCTATCTGATCTTTCGTAAAACATGAGAAAAAATGTCGATTCGGTGGCTTAGTGTTATCATGGCCCTGTAACGTTTCCCGTCATACAGCTGTAAATCGTTTTTTTGTGTGGATAGGATAACTAAGTCTCTATGGACACCAGAACCTTTAAAGTATTGCGTGATCTTGTCTTTGGACATCGGTCCGGTAACCTTTGACGCCACGACGAACCTCCTACTCCACCCACGAACCAGATGTAACTCGAGGATAAAGAGGCTTACCGCTACCCTCCTGGAGACCCTAGAGAGGGCAGAGAGAGAAAACGGTTTGAAAACTTCGCTGAGAACGGATGCAATCTCCTCCCTCACAAACAACAGAATTTGAACTCTCATGATCTAAACAATATTTTTAATAACTTCAATGCATGTACTGTAAATAATAGCTGTGACGTAATAAACTAAATATTTAAATTAATGAACTTTTGGCTTTTGCTTTGCTTTTCTTGGAATCTTTATTCCGATATTCTGAACATGCTTTTTTCCCTCGTAGATCTTTAACCCAACTCTAATTTAAGTATAATATTAAATATCTCTCTTCATTTACATTATTACGAGTATTATGTAAAGAAAAATCCACAGGATGAGTTGGAGATGCTTTTAAAATTAATAATGAACTTTCCTAGAATATTAAAAAGAAATCAAAATTTTTATAATAAACATGTATATGTATACTTTAGTCTTATTTTATATATATATATTTGTGTGTATCTAGTTAAATGCGAAAGCTGCAAAAATTTCAGTATGAAAAAAAATTTCAGCAGAAAAAAAACTGTTTTATTTTATTCTTTTAAATAATTTAATTGCATATGATGCAAATTGAACTGGATTTAATTCATTGTAAATTATTTTAATTTAAAAAATTATTTGATGAAAGACATTAAAGATTATTGAATTGTCTTTTCATTGCTTATTTAAAAAATATGTTTTTGATATGACTTGAAAAGCTATTTCCAAACTCGTAGTTAAATTGATGCTCAACTATCCTTTAGTACAGGTGTGGGAAACCCCCTGGGTTCCCTCTTGGACACTAAGATTGAATTGAGGCAAAGAATTACCAGACGATATTTTTACAATAACAAATTATATTTATTCACTTGAATCAATTATCAACCTTCTAAATACAAAGATGAATCAATATGTCTACGTCAATTGGATTGAACTTTACTATTAAATTAAATCACGAAATATGATACTAATTAACTATTAAACTCAATATCGAACGGGTTTACCGAAAACAAGAGGACCGAGAGGTAGAAGCAATTTGAATTACTAGCAATCATTAACTTTCCACAGACTTTATTATTTATTTACTCTTATTATCCGATAATTGAAGTTTGAATATCACCTGACTTTAACTACTTCACTCCTTTCCAGTCGGCTCAAACTTTTCGAATGTAGATCGCTGCCTGATAATCAGCCAGAATCTAATCACACAATCAACTTGAATCTTCTTAGCGCTCCGTTTACGTATCTCTTGGCTCAAGAGCCTTCTACCTGCTAACTTATAACACTCTCCTTAAATACTTTAATTCATTTGCATATCCCGGTTTCTCCTTTTAGAGCTGGTTGGAAATATACGCGAATTTACAATCCCCAAAGAATCCCTAGAGTATTAGCGATAAAGTGCCGTATAGATTCGTTACATCCTCCAAGAAGAAAACGGGATTTATTCGAAGGTCTAAAATGGCCTGAGATAAATTACGTAACGATATTTTAAAAACTGAATTTTTAATCCTTAAGAATTAAATATGCCTAACTACCTGACATTTTAAGATGTTTCCTACGCTAAGGGAAAGAAGAAAATGAATACCACAAGCTCCGCTTTAAATTGCTTATTATTAAAGTTTGACGTAGCCATTTACATACTTAAAATTCCCTACAGCACACTCAATTCCGGCTACGGACCGAGGAAGAAACCACATGTATGGAAAAACCTGGCCGTGTGCTTTGTTTAACTACTTAGATATTTTAATATACTTTCTTGCTTTACAGACGTCTGTCTACTTTCTATACAATGATCAGGGTCAGCTAACCTGAAATGAGAACTCTTTTAATAACATTTTCTAAGAAAAAAACATGAACATTATGCACAAATATATTTTCACATTTCACACATCATTTTACAATACATCCATTAATACATCTGGTTCTTTAAAAAAAACTCCCATTCCATGCGTGCTGCGCTTGTTAATGTTATCGTTAGTCTTGACTAACTACGCCACGTCCCAAGCCACCAGATGTGAATTAAAAATATACATATACATATACATAGGCTTAATGATATACAGACATACATACAATTTACAATATATATAACAAACAATGCTAGATATTCCCGCAAAACCTTCAAGTCAGAAATTACAAACAAATGTCCTCAAACAATTGTTTCCACATTTTGGAAAAAAAATAATATACCAGAGTTCATTTTTTGGACATGAAAAATGCGCACATTTTAGTGTCAACTCTTGTACAAATAATATTTTAAAAAAGTCTTGACCGGGTAATGCAAAAACACCTGACTGCTTGTCAGCAAGAAAACGAAAAAAGAACAATACAACCTGATTTTTTATGTGCTCTTCTCTGCCGGATCTCCGTCTACTACTTCCATACTGAGGCTCCTTCTCCTGAGGCTGTTCTGTGGTAGACTGTCGATCCCTATACTCCTCTGCTCCTCCGGTAGTCCTTCTGGTTCTTTGAAGCGGCTCCTTAGATAAAAATACGGGCAAGGTCTCACTGTTGTTTTTTTTCTAAACCGGATCGGTCGTCTTCCCTCAGCTGCACTGTGTTCTCTGCTATCTTTTGTCCTGGTCTCTCGGGCCTTGCCAGACTCCCCTCTTGTTTCTCGACTGTTCTCCACTTTAGGTGGACTGAACCTCCTCATCTGTCCTTGATTTGATGGTCCTGGAAGTACCTCAGGCTCCTGAGAAGGGTGTGTATTAGTGTCCTTCCTCATATTTTTACGTGATCTAGAAGATATTGAAAATGGAACCCCCCCTCTTCAGCCCCTGAGGCAATACAGCCATTTTCCTTTTATTATGTTCATAGTCAGACCCTTTAAAGGATCTTTTACTACATATTTTTGGTTTCTTCTTCTCATCCCTCTCTGCCGTACCCGTCGACTATACGACTTTACTACGTTTAACTGCCAGATCCTCCAATCCAGCATTTCCCTTACCCGATTTACAACGCTTATTCCCATTACCCTAGGGTTTTCTAGAACGCCTGGATTTTTCCGAGTTCGACCTATTCGACCAATTACTCGATCCCTTTCCCTCATATATTGTCTCATTAATAATATCATATAACTACTTGTGTCATAATTTCTTGGATGATAAATCCATACTTGGTCAACATTTACACTGTAACCTTTCTTCCTCTTTTCCAAATGGTCAAATTGTTGTTTTTAGCTTCCAACACTGTATGGGCCTTCAAATTTAGGCATAAATTTACCTACAACTCTCCTGACCTCTGCACTAAGAAAATGAGTTTGTACCAAGACTAAATCATTGACTTTGATGTTAACCGCTCTCCTTTTCGATTATAATATTTCTCCCACGTCTTATGTTGTCTCTACATATTCTGCCTCGCCTTATCAAATAATTTTTTAATATTGCCTAGTAAGTCTAACGTCACGATTTCATTGGGGGTAATTAGATACTATCGGAATTAATCGATCAGCTGGTAGCGCGTTTTTATAATTAAACTTTTGACACCGGTCACAGGTTGATACATATTTAAATATATATTTCCTCATATATGGAAAATAACACGTATCACGTAATTTTAAATATGTCTTTTTCCTTCCTAAATAGCCTGCTAATGGTTGATCGTGAAATTCATTCATTATTGCTCCGCGAACAGATTGAGGAATGTAAAATCTGAGTTCCCCTAGAGTTGTACAATACTTCGCGTAAGAGAGTAAACCATCAATTAACTTAAAATCCTGGGACCAATCATCGCATACTGTTGCATTAACTGAACCATCGTCTGGATTTTCCAAATAACGGAAGATATGCCCTAACTCAGGATCTTCCCGTTGTTCTTGAATTAATTGTTCCATGGAGTTCAAAGCTAAGGCTCTAAGAGCCGCGTACGAAATTTGTGATCTATCAACATTGTACACCGGATTCCTAGACAGTACGTCCGCGACAACGTTCTGGGTACCAGACCGATGCTCCCATTCAATGTTAAACTCTGATAACTTGAGTGCCCATCTAATCATTCTACTAGATAAATTTTTCCCATTCGTGAGTTTTGTTAATGCCGCATGACCCGTTATAAACTTCACCCCAAAATAAGTCCAAAACTTATTCAACGCCCATATCACCACCATCACCACCAAACGCTCACGTTCCTTAACTGTGTAATTTCTTTCGGCCTTGTTCAGGGTTCGAGACGCTAATGCAATAGGTCTTTGATTTTGATTCTACACGGCGCCAATTACGACCCCACTAGCATCTGTAAACAAGATAAATTGTTCCTGAAAATTCGGCAATTGTAAAACTGGTGCTTCTGTTAATGTGATCACTTAACTTTATTAAGAGAATCCTGTGCTTCCATCGACCAATTAAATTTTGCCCCCTTTTTCTTTAATCTATATAATGGTTAACATATATCTGCATAATTTGGAATAAACTTTTGGTACCAACAAGCCATCCCTAAAAATTTCGACACTTCCTTATTGTTTTTCATTGGATTCATTTCCGTGATCACCTTGACCTTGTTATCATCGGTTTTAATTCCATCCTTACTAATTAATAGTCCTAAATATTTCAATTTGTAGCGTGCAAAGTGACATTCATCTTTATTTAATGTTAGACCTTCTCGCAACTATGTAAAGACCTGATTTAAATGATCGACGTGTTCAGCAAATGATGGAGACGTAATAATTAGGTAGTCCATATAACAACGAACAAAACGCCCTGGAACAGGTTTAAGTATCTACGTCATCGTTTAAGTAGCACTTCTTTCTTTATCCGGAGGATTTGCTGTACTTTGCGATCGATCACCCCCAGACTCGCACCGATCGCTTAAAAGTTTAAATACCTGTTTTGACTCTTCTGACCCCTAAAAGCACCGTTCCTCGAACCACCCTGTCGACCGCCGTGATTATTGAGTCTATGATCATATTGATCACTTCGGCGTAGACTATCGAACCTGCGATTATCACCAACACCTAGACCTCCAAATCTGTTGGATTCCCTCTGCGGTCTGCTAGTGCCATGATATCGGTTGTCAACTCTGGTATCCCGCCAGTTCTCCTGCCTATTCCTGTTTGTGAATTGATTATTCTCACTATGAGTTGCATTTCGGCAATCATGATTCGGACCCCTGGTCATTCTATTTAGAAACCCCTCTCCTCGTACTTATCAATTAACTGTAGAAAACTAGACGTAGTCTGCGGGTGTCGTACCTCCACATAATCCAAAAGTTGAGGCTCTAAACGACTGATAATATGATCCAGAAGCTTTTCTTCCACCATGTCTAGTTTTAAGTGTTTGTGTATCTTTAACAATTCATGCACAAATTCTGAAGGTCTCTGGTTATGATTTTGGTATGCCGCATAGAAACGCGTTTCGAGCTCCGACTTACAGTGGGTCTCAAAATTGAGAGTATTCCCCATTTACTCTTTTTTTTTAAAGCTGTAAAAAATAAATACAAACTTACCACTAAAACTTAATACTTATAGGAACATTAAAATAAATATTTAGAAGTGCATTGGTCTGAAAATAAATAGTAAATCTATATAATATGTTTTAATTATGTATATTTTTCGTAATTAAACTGAAATTTGGAGTCACAAAATTGAGTATACACCAAAAGAATTTAAAAGTTAAACACCACTTTTATTATTCAGATTTTTGTTCTAACCATTTCTAACGTTGAACTCAAAGAGGACAAACGTAATAACAGTCGTTTGTTAATTTAATTTTTTTCCACATGTAAAAACCCTTGAGATGAACTCTAGGCGAGAAACGTCTGAAAATGAACTGGCTTTGGTTATCAAGTGGTCGAAAGACGGTAAATCTCTTCGAGAAATTGCTTCATTGATCGGTAAAAGCCATGGCTGTATCCAAAAAAAATACTACAAAAATATCGTAAAACTGGATGCGTGGCCAATATTCCAGGAAGCGAACACAAAGAAATTTTGTGAGTGCTAGTGCAAAGAGGAAGATTATACCCTCAGTAAAGAAAAATCCACTGTTAAGCGCCCCAAAACTTGCATCATCAATATCATCAGAAATTGGGAAAAAAATTTCAGCAGAAACTGTCAGACGTGTTCTTCATAATTCAAGATTTCATGGTCGTACTCCAGTACGAAAGCCACTCATTAATTGCGTCAATAGAAAAAAGAAACTTACTTTTGCAAAGAAACATATATTTCAAAGCCGGAATCATTTTGGAACACTGTTATTTTCTCTTATGAAAGCAAATTTAATCTTTACAGCAGCGACGAACAGTATAAAGTGTGGAGAAAAGTTGGGAAAGAACTGGATCCTAAAAACACCATAAAAATGGTTTAGTATGGAGGTGGATCCGTCCTTGTATGGGGGTGTATGTCTGCAGGAGGAGTCGGAGAACTTGTGTTCATTGATGTCATTATGGATAAAATGGTATACTTGAAAATTTTAAAGAATAATTTGCAAAAACGTGCCGTTAATGTAGGACTTGGATCAAATTTCATCTTTCAGCAGGTCAATGACCCGAAACATACGGCGAAGATTGTCAAGTTGTATTTATTGTACCATTGCAAGAAAGAACTACATACTCCACCCCAATCTCCAGACTTAAATGTCATCGAAAATTTATGGTCTCAGTCTCACTCGTTATAGCGTGCTCATGGACGGATTTCTCCGTCCATGAGCACTCTATAACGAGTAAAGAGGACTTAAAGAATGTCTTAAAAGAAGAGTGGACCAAAATCACAGTGGAAACCTCCAAAAAACTAATGGAATCAATGCCTAAACGGTTACAAGCTGTGATCGAGGTAAAAGGTTTTAAAACTAAATATTAATTTACTTCCTGTAACAAAATGAATAAAAGTGTTCCCTCAATTTTGTGGTGGTGTTTTTCTTCCAATTTTTTGTTATTATTTTTTATTTTTGTATAAAAATAAGCCATATTGCATAATTTTTACTTCACATACATGAAGGGCATAATAACAAGTTTAAATAGTTAAAAAACACGATTTTCTTAGTGAATAATTTAGCCGGTTAAGAAAGTACGTAGTATATAGGATGTAGGTGTATACTAAAATTTGGGACGCACTGTATTCGAACCATGGGGAATTGCTCAGTCAAAGCTTGTTTTAATTGAGCGTAATCCGTTGCCTTTTCCACCACAACCTTATAGAATAAACTCCAAATCAATCTAGTGCCCGTCCCGTGGGATGACCCTTCAGATACGCACAAGCTAGTTGTGTGGGTATCTCGTAATATGTTAAATTGTTATCAATGTTTTCCAAAAAGTCCGTAACATTTTCCACTCCCGAATAAAATTGCTCAGGAATTACTCGAAAACTAGATCCAACTCTCAACTCGGGGCTACTATTTCGTTGGGCGGTTTCCAGGGGGGAACCTCCCTGGGTTCCACCTTGGACACTAAGATTGAATTGTGGCAAAGGATTACCAGACTATATTTTTACAATAACAAATTATATTTATTGACTTGAATCAATTATCAACCTTCTAAATACAAAGATGAATCAATATGTCTACGTCAATGAGCTTGAACTTTACTATTAAATTAAATCACGAAGTATAATACTAAGCAACTATTAAACTCAATACCGAACGGGTTTACCGGAATAAGAGGACCGAGAGATATACACAATTTGAATGACTAGCAATCATTAACTTTCCACAGACTCTATTATTTATTTACTCTTATTATCCGATAATTGAAGTTTAAATATGACCTGACTTTTACTACTTCACTCCTTTCCAGTCGGCTCAAACTTTCTGAATGTAGATCGCTGTCTGATAATCAGCCAGAAACTAATCACACAATCAACTTGAATCTTCTCAGCGCTCCGTGTATGTATCTCTTGGCTCAAGAGCCTTTTACCTGCTAACTTACAACACTCTTTTTAAAAACTTTAATTCATTTGCATATCCCGGTTTCTCCTTTTAGAGCTGGTTGGAAATATACGCGAATTTAAAATCCCCAAAGACGCCCAAGAGTATTAGTGATAAAGTGTCGTATAGATTCGTCACACAGGGGTGCCCAACTCAAATCGGTTGGTGGGCCAATTAAAAACTACTAAACTGAGGTGGGCCTCATATATCAAAATAAAACAACAAATTATTCAAAACATTTTATTATCGTACAACATTCAAAATATTTTATTGCCTGAGAATTAATGTGATACTTGTTTTTGTATTTTACTTGAGAATTTTTGAATATCAACAGCTCTAATTTAGTCAACGTGTATCATAGTTGAATGGTCATGTTTTCTTCGAGTTACCTACTTCGATACTTTGTTTTTTACCAGGTTTAATTTGGAAAAAAAAATGACTCGCTGACTAGCAGCCATAAGAAGTTCCCAATGTTGATATAATGCGCATAACCAATATCGCTTTAAATATGGAAATTTATCTTCGAGGATATATTTTTAATACTATTCAATCTTATTTCCTTCGCACAGGTTTTGTAGCTCGATGCTTGATTGTAATTCTATTAGCTCCGTTTGTAAATTTGGAGGCACTGTGATTCCCCCTCTACATTAAATGAAGCTAAAAATATTGTAAACATTTATTCAAACTTTTCTATATGTAGCAGAAGCAGGTGTTGATCCTCAAATTATTTTCTGATTTCCACAGAATATTTAAAGAAGCTTTTATGGTCACTTTTATAGACCCTTAACAATGGAAAGTGAGTAAAATTTTATTTGACAGCAATTGATTTTCATAAAGCTGAAGCTTTGCTACAAAGCTTTTTATATTTGATGTAGCAATCGGTAATCACCTTATTTTGCTCTTGTAACTTCTGGTTTAGCTCATTCAGTTTCATTGTTATATCTGTTAGAAAACATGAATCAAGTGAGTTGATCATCTGAAAGTTTACTTATATTATTACCATTATTGTTCATGAAAGTTCATTTTCTTCCGTAAATTTCCAAAATCGCAGTACGTAGTTTCCGCAACTTAACTACCGAATTTAGGTGTAATAAATGAGATTGTCGAATTCAGATTTCAGTTCCCTAAGATATTCTTGAAATTTACGATGCTTCTCAATGGATTGTTTTTAATTGAACTAATTACCTTGACAACAGCTTTCATTACATGAGACATATTTAACACTTGTACACATAGACTCTCGAGGCGCAAAAAACAATGACAAATGAATGTTTCACAATCATTTGAACTGTTTCCTGAAGCTTATATGTGATCAAACAGTAATGTAACAGCACCGACATTTTTTCCAACCATTGATAGGGCTCCATATGTTTCAATACGTACAAGATTTTTCAAATCTATCTGATGACTTTGAGCGTATTTCATGACATCGTTCTTAATATCTCCTCCGGTGGTTCAAACTCACAAGTCCTTGTAGTCTATCAGTAATATTCATTTGACTATCAACATCACTAAGAAAAATAGTAAGTTGAGAAGCATTATTTATATCTGACGTTTAATCCAAAGCCAGTGAGAAATATACGTAGTTTGTTATAATTGTGTTTAGCGATGCACTAATCTCACTCGAAATGTTTTCTATTCTTCTTTCTACAATTTGACGTGACAGACTAATTTGAGTAAAACGATTCAGTTTTTTTTTGACAGATTTCAACTGCGGCGTATTAGACAGTCTTATATAGCGACCATCTGTAAAAGACTTCATATTTTTAGCAATAATGTGCGATACTTGAAAAATAGCATTGACAATACCATTTGAGTGGACGGTTTGCTTATGAAATATGTATTTTCTTATTGCTTGGAAGTCAAATGAAGGAAAATATTATTTCGGAAAAAATTGCGAGGAGAGAGACGGGGGTTGGGACAAACCAAGTTTTTTTTTGCTTTTTCTATTCAACTGTCTATAGTTCCAAATGTCTGAAAAATATATAGAGAAAGTTAGAAACTTCGATTGGGCCGCAAAAAGTCTTAAAATGGGCCCAATGTGGCCCGTGGGCCACAGGTTGGGCATGCCTTCTTTAGTACATGATGTAAGGCCAGCGTTAGTAGATGAAAACACCACTTCCAAGCTATTATCATCGTCATTTTGTCTGGGAATTAAAAATCACGAAATTCGTATCTAACAATGAAAGTCATTGTGTGAGAGAGATGTTAATCGAAATTTATTAAATAACTATGATTACAGTTTGAATTGTGTATTTTTAGTCTTAAAATATTGTATATGATGCGAATAAGATGAGAAATTCACCCAGGTTTCTTTTAATATGTAAATTCATTGCTTTGATGTTGTCTTTCTTTCCAGATATTTAAAGCAGATCTTAACAGAATCTTGACAGGTCGATTTTATAAAGACGTTTGTAGAGTTTTCTATTTTAAAAGAGCCCAATATAAAACGTTGTACTCTTAGCATTAAAACTTATCTGAAATAAATTTCTTTTTTTTAAGAATAATAAAACTTCGGATCTCTACTTTATTTGAAATAAAACTTCATTAAATTTGAGTTTCAAAGCAATATATAAAAAGGATTTATCACAACACAATTGATGTTACACGAATGTTATTTTTCTCTATTTATTCTTCTTTAGTTTCGTGTTTAGATATTTTATGAATTACATTCCCTGGAGTATTGAAGTATGTTTTTTAAAACAGTAGTACCAACTTTATAAAAAAGGGACCAATTCCTTTTACGTTTGAAATGAAATTCTGTGAACTTTTATTCAAAGGAAATACTTTTATTTACTTCGTAACACAATTCTTCCCAACATTCTTATTTAAATAAAACAAATCAAAATTTAAGGTTCAAGTCAATAAATCTGATTTCCTTTCTGTTGCAAATGAATGCTTTTTCAAACGCCCTGAAATTTTGATCGTTTTAATACATTCATATAATGATGTTCAAATTTAAGGGAATTTTTTGATTTTGTCGATTATCTATAGAACTACTGGATGGACTTTAGTATATATATATAAAGCTGATGTAATGAAAAGAAAACAGGCCAGAAGGCATGGAACCGCAGTTGCAGAATATAACAAGAAAGAAAAAATTAGTTATTAGGGAGTATGGCCTCTATTTCAGATAAAGAGGCCATTCTCTACTGGATATAATGGAATTTATGAGTTTCTGTGACAATTAGTAACACTCGTCCAGCAACTCTGTTTCCTGGTCTTGGAGGGTTCTTGAAAGGGGTTTGCTTTTTGAAACTGCCCTCCCCCGAGGGTCCCAGGCATACTTTATAAGGATGAGGTCTGGAGATCTAACTGGCCAACCTATTCGACGAATATCCTCACTTTCCAGAAATTCTCGCTTTATTTTCATATGCAGAGAACCAGGGACCCGTTGCCGGCCCTCCAATTCCCAAGAGATCGACTATTGTGATAGATGAAGCTTAATGACCTGGGCAGGCATCACGTTGGATGTGACTGCTACACCTCTCTTTGAAAGAGGCACTGTGACTGCTTTGAGGTATATGGATGAGGTCTTGGATCCCTATGTTCACCTTTTCACTAGTACAGTTGGCTCTGATATTTTTAAATGGATAACAACGCGAGGCTCATAGAGCTCATCTGGTCGATGAATTTTTAAAAGTGAGGATATCCACTGAATGGATAGGCCAGTTAGATCCCCAGATTGCATTCGTATAGAGTATGCCTGGGACGCTCTGGGGAGGCCAAATTGAACTCGCAACCCGCCTCCGAGAATAAACCAAGACCTGAAAACAGAGTTTCTGAATTCTTGGATATAATTGTCTCAGAAACTCCTAAATTCCCTTATTTCCAGTATAAAATCATGGTGTGAGTCCTATTTATTTGAAAAAGGGGACCATACTCCCTATTAACCATTTTTTTGTTATATTCTGCAACTGCTGTTTTATACCTTCCGATTTGAATGAGTGCTACGCACAATCATGCATGTGTATTTTAATTATTGAATGGTTATTTTTGCATTATATCAGTCCTATATGCTTACCAAATTTCATTAAAATTCTCTCTCTATATATATTGATTCTGAATTTAATTCTTTTATAATTATATAAAATATTTAATAAGCTTTTTTAAAACAATTCATAATTATAAAAATAATTAAATGAATTGAAAAAGAAACAGCAAGTCAATCACACGACTGGAACCCTGACCTACTGCGCCGACTTCAGATACGCTATCACCCACGCCACTGCATCCTTTGAGCTAGTTAAAATTTAATTGTATAAAAATTAAGTATGCATTTCGAAGTCCATTTTCTCCGAATTGACAGCCCATTCGGCTCTCTATTGCATTGACGGTTGAATACCCTATAGGAGTACTACTATTACACGAAGTCTCGTACCCAAATGAAATTCCTCAGTCATGCTCTCCCCCTTGTTAGTTAGGGCAATGTGTGGAAAATTATTAACAAGCAACTATATGTGTCGAAAATATTAGCCCGCTAGGTTCCGCGATTGATGATTCTTTTTGTGAAGGAAACATATCATGAACTGTTATGAGAGATATTGAATCTTGAAGCGAGACGAAGATTATTTTTTTCGATCGCCTGGTAAAACTATAAAGGAATAATGGTACTATCAATGTGATTCAGAACAACAGGATTAAGGAGAAGAAACAAAGCGATTCATCTGCCTCAAAAATGCTGATGTGCGAAAATCTGTAGGTTAAGTCCAGCTATTTGTTTTCTAGTTCGATTTTTTTAAAATCATTTTAACACATTACCTGCTGAAGGGCTCACCATCTCTCTGGTGCCTATTACTTCATACTGATGAACAAATCATGTTAAGCTCTGATCAAAAAGGGCACTATGGGATAACAAAAGTATGCATCTTCTTGTCCACGTGGCCCCTACTGAATTATCTTGAGATACGTTTGCAAAATCAAAGCTACGTGGCTTGAAATTTTGCTACATGCACCCTATTCTCTCGATCTCACTTCAAGTGACTCTTTCCTTTCCCTACAAATTATAAAAATCATTTCAGGGTTGGAGATCTGGGAACAGAATGACGTCATTTAAGTGGAAGAAATGCGATTATTAAATTAAAAGAGCAGTTGATTTTTTGTGTATAAGTGTTGAGGCGCTTCAATCTTATAAATTTTGTAGATAATATCAAATATTTAAAAATATGATAATTTAAAACAATTTCTTGAAAAAAATAGCGAAGGGCTAAATACACGTAAGCAAATAAACTTATTTTTAAATACCTAAAATTGGACTACGTTTATTAAAAAACTTTGTAATTTTACACATTGGAGCAAAAAAAAATATTATAACATTTTCAGGTGAAATTTTTTATGCTGTCGAGAAATATTAACCACATTGTGTGAAAAAGAAACTAAAATAAACAATAAGAAATTCATAAATTTGGTAAAAATGAAAAAAATCGTTTGCAATTAAATACGAGTATAGTAGAAGAAAAAATATCGGTCGTCATAGTAACATATTAATTGAATTACGTGTTGCCACTGCTTATTAGCGATTGATTTACCGTATAATTTAAGCAAAGTGATAATACACACAGTTTACTGTTTAATACTAATGTTAGCAGCGATATTCCGTTTCTTATGGATAAATAGAATTAATTCAAATTTAAATTGGAGCTAAGTTAGAGGATAAGTCTCCTATGTATCTTTTATTCTGCGGAAGTATATACTACTTTGCATCTCTAGTTCACGAACATATAGATACTTTTCCTTTGAAAATGACAAATATTAGAAAAAATATTGCTGCCACTGTTAAAAATTTATATACATATACATATACTTTGTAATTTTTTAAAAAAGAAAAAAAACGTTAAAAAGTAATACCTAAGTTTTTTGATGGAAATATTTCATTGGTTTCCGTTTAATTCACATTACCACCATGCGAAATTAAATTAATAGCATTTCGATCGAGTTTCATCAATATTGAAACATTTGAGGCAAAGCCAGCTATATATCATGAGAAGTAACATCAACAAATGATAACATCTTAAAAACATAAAAAGCTTTGAATCGAATTTCTACGACTATGGTAATTTTAATTGTTTTCCAATTTCTTAAATTTAAAAGTGATTTATGTTATATTGTTAAAAGTAAATTATTTATAGCATATTTAAATTGTTTATGATTTCGTTGTTTTTCTTGTTAAATACCAAATATATACATAGTTTTTAGAAAAAACTATTTTTTTCTTTATTTTTCATTTTTTTATAAAAAATTCGCAAAGAAAGAAGGGCACTTCTCCGTTTCCCCAGCGCAAGCGATAATGTTACCAAGAATGATACAAACGACCCGAAACGTAATATTCCCTCTGGTAACCTTTTACCCCAACATTTTAAAAGCAAGTCATGGTCTTTTCTTATGATTGACTACTTTTTCATAACACATCGAAAATAGATAAAAAGCCAATGAGAACTAACTTAATAACATTTTTTTATATCTATATTGTGTGTTATCACCATAAAGTCTGCTTGGCAAGATTTGCGCCGATGAAATGGAAAAGTATCGAAAGAAGTTTAATACAGTAATTCACAGTCAAAATTTTATCAAATTATTTAAATTTTAGGTACTTACGTATTATTGCAACCTTATTGGAGACAATATATGAAATGAAGCACATGGTTGGCAATTAAGTGCTTGTGACGCGTGCGAAATCGGGTTTGTTAACTTAGTGAGTTATCTTGAACAATGATATTGTTGCAATAGTACGAAATTACCAAATTTTATTAAAACGGCATAAGATAATGAGTTAATTTGATATATATATGCTAAATAATTTTCTGGTAAATGGATATAAAATTTCATGAAATCGGTACGATATATTACTCAATGATAAAGTTAGAATGGCTACCAAAGATTTATTTGGCGTAGTTTCAAAAACACGCCAAAAAATGCATGAGATAAAAATCTTTAAAAATGCTTTAAACAAGTAATGTAAATTTTCTTAAAGTAAATTCTTACTCAGATAAACAAAGATACATTTTATTTTAGCTACTTTTTGTTAAATAATTACAATTAATATAAATATGTATATACTTATGACAGAATCACAAAATTAAGTGGAAATTAATTTTTATTAATTATCATTAAAGTATCGTATTGTCATCCAAAACAATCGTGTATATAAAATTTCAGTTCAACTGAATGCTTTAAAACGTGAGAAAAAAACCTTTTCGAGTTTTGACACAACTCGCCAAAAATGATGTCAACGTGGATGTATGTGTAATTCTTTAAATAATTAGTTTTAATAAATTAATTTTTATTAATTAAAAATTATATTAAATTATTAATTATTGTATTTTCATCCAAAATATTCATGTATATAAAATTTCAGCTCAATCGAGCGCTTTAAAATGTATTTTCTTAACGATTGAAAATTCCGCCAAGATAAATAAATATATGGAGAGTGTGAGTTAATAGTAGGAATTGAAAAAATAATATGATATTTACGTATTAACGTCCCCGCAGCTAAATTTGTGACACGCGAATTCCGTCGTTTTCCACCAAAATCTGACTGGATAAAAAATAAAATGCGTACTACTCTTTTTGTCTTTTTGACATCATATGGTGTAATTCGCGCGGAGCAAATTTTGCTGCAGAGACTTTAATACGTAAGTACAATAATGCATAGTATTATCGGTTAAAGGAATATAGAGCTTAAATTACGGCAACACGGGGAAAATGAGCCAGATTTGGTTTCATAATTGTTTTGTATAGATATAATATCACACCAATGTTCGTGACGGCAAAACCTCAGAAAAGCAGTCCTCAACCCATTATCTGTATAACCTATGAATACCGAATAATGCGCCCCTAAAAAGTATAGAAAAAGCAACCTTGAAAAAATTAAACTAAACCGTCAAGATTTAAACAAATGAGCTGAATAAACTAAAGAAGGGGGAAGAAACAAATATACCATGTTTATGTAAATAAATGAGCAATTAAATCAGCCCCAAATTGTTGAGCCAAATCAGTAATTAAATGTGAAATAATTTTTTGAAAACAACAAAAAGATTCTAACGTCTTTTTTATGTAAATCAAAACCAATCGGTCAGATTAGGGTGGAAAATGGCGTGATTTGCCAAGCGCCAATTTCGCTGCGGTGACGCTAATATATAAGTACCTTATTAGTTATTAATCATTTGTAATTATTTTGTGTATGTAATAATAGTTTAATAATAATATATTTATTATTTGCCAAATATTATTTTTTAGCGAATGATTTATTTTGTAATTTATTTCTTGGCTAATGTGAAATGTGTTCTAGCAATGAAATAGAATTTTTTTGGTTAATGTGCTGTAAATAAAATGCTGGTTTGGAAGATATTCTGAAGTAATATTTGTCTCATATTTACCACTCTAATTCCCCTAAACTGACTCGATATCCTCTACTAATAAACTTACAATTGTAAGTTTTTGGGTACTTTTGTATTATCCCAATTGTATTGATGACATTATATGAAACAAAGCACATGGTTCCCAATTCAGCTCGTGTAACATGCGAAGTTGGGGTTGCCCACTTGGCGAGTTATCTTGAACGTTGGCATTGTTGCTATATTACGTAAGAACCCTTTTTTACTAAAAGTTCGCATCATTGGAATTTCCTTTACCAAATGAAAAGCAAATGGTGAAAATGTAAGTTTTCAAACGTAGAAAAATTTGAAAGTATGCAAATTTTGTCTGATATTTAAAACTGACAATTGAGTGAGTTGAAAGAAAATGAGTGGTCAGCGTACTTAATGAAGTGTCTTGCTTTGAGTGTTTTGTATCATTGAGCGTGGTGTTTGAACGAAATCATTTACTCAAAAGTCTAGAAAATTATTGGTCACACTATAAAGCACACTAAAAATACATACTGTAGTTGCAGAATCTATTAAGGTATCACTAAATGTGATTTTCTGGATTTGAAATAGCTTTTTTTGAGATTGCAAATGCACACCGAAGACCAGAAAACGATCTTAATTGAACAGCAGGGCTAAATAAGGGCCGACACTTAAAGTTAACAGTTAGAAGGAATGAATGAATTCTTCTTGAATGTCATTCTTCTCCAGCAATATCTTTGCTCGCCTAGTGAAACCACGATTTCGAGTTAGACTATCTGAAATGGATGTCACACTTTCGCTCTGAATTGTCGTAATATGGTACATATTTCATCAACAGCACATTATGGGCTACTTGGATAGAGCATATCTGTTGGCGAAAACAAGAATAAAGTAATGTCCGCTTTTATTGCGAATTTCGTTTTAAGGTACCGTCCTCTTAATAGATGAATTTTTACCTGGAAGGAACTCGAAAAAATACTGTCTTTGTGCAAGAAATTGTGAGGTTCAAATGGTCAGAGATGGTATCTCCATTAATAGTCACACTGATCTCCACATCATTAAAAATGGATCTCCAACAGCTCAGTGTTATACAGATGAGACTTACACTTTTTATAGATCTTTATGCTGGAGTGATTGGGATAATTTACTTTTAATGGATAGTAGTTACAAGCCACATCGTTGTGGTCAAGTAAACGTTTTCTTTCTAGATGACTGAAGCACATGAATTGATTGACCAGCTTGGTCTTCCAACATGAACCGAAAATATTATAGTCGGGACATACTAGTCAGATCAGTTGCTGATTTCTAACCTTTCTCACAATAGGCTCCGCAGTTGAAGCATTCTTGAGACAGTAAACCGTAGTGCCTCTTTTGATAACCTGACAGTGTAACGTGAGGTCAAAGTTGCTGTCCGTTTGGGGAATCCATACCCATTATTAAAACAGATTTTATGTCAAAAATTTACTCGTACAAATTTTTCCCCTCATATATGCAAACATTTTGCCCTTTTGGTTTTGTATCAAAACTTAACAAAATACATTCATCTTACATCCATTCGTGAACTCATTAACTACAGCACGCTTCATATGTGAATGATATATCAGTCAGTGTAACTTTATTAAGCATATGCAAGGTAAAAAAATTATTTCTATTTATACATATGATTTTGAAGATTTATTTAACTCCATAGTTATAGAAGACATGTTTAAGATTCTTAAAATAACATATAACAAATATTTTTGAATAAGATAATAAAATATGATAAATATATTTCTATTATTGAATTAGTATTAAAAGAAACTCATATTTTCCATAATAACGCTCATTATCAGCAAATTAAAGGTTTACTACAAGGTGGACCAGCTAGCAACTGCTTAGCAAATATTTACTTGCATTTTTATGAAAATGAAAGTATTAGTTATGAATCTTGTTACTTTTTTAGATACATAGATGACTTAATAATATTTAGTAATATAGTAGACTTTATTCCTAGCTTTAATTATTATCCCCACTATTTAAAATTATTAAAAACTAGTTATAATAATCAGTCAGCTAACTTTTTGGACCTTCAATTAAACGTTAAGAATAATTTGCTATTAAGTAATATTTTTGATAAAAGAGACTCATTTGACTTTAACATTATAAAAATGCTTTTCTGGGGTAATAAGTTACACCTATCAATATTTAGAAATATTATCTTAAATTTTATAAAAAGAAACAATGATTTAGTTACTGATAACATTTTAAAACATAGTAATTTTGTGAAATTTTGCAATAATTGCTTAGAATACAATTATCCAAGTAAATTTATTTTTAAATATATTTCTATTTCAAATTAAATTTATTTTTATCTTAGTTCAATATTTTATTTAAAATTTCTTCTATTTAGTTTATTTAAAAAAATTTAAATATTTTAGGCGCTTATTTTAATTGTAATATATCTATCTAGTATATAATTATCCAAGTAAATTTACTTTTAAATATATTTCTATTTTATATTATCCATTCTTAACTTTGTTCATTACTTTATTTAAAATTTCTTATGTTTTGTTTATTTTGAAACATCTTAGTGGTTAGTTTACTTGCAAACTATCCAGGTGGCGCCAAGGGTTTTCCTCTTCCTGTTGATGTTCCAATCTTTTAAGTCATTTCGCGTGGGATCTTAACGTAGAAGGTTCATTTTTTGAATTCAAAAAATTTTTTATTTTACATGTAAGTTTTTATCCTAATTTTTTCTATAATTTTTTTTATTATTCCTCTCCTTGAGAGATTCATTTTGTTCTCTTTCCTTAATTTCATTTTACTATATTGTCAGGTTCATCATCCACGTGGTAGAAATAGCCTTATAAGTTCAACTTTTCAACATGGCACTATTTTTTTCATATTATGTTGAAAATTTCTGCTGTGCGGGAAAGGTTGGATTCATAAAGCATCGCTAACCCTAAATCGCTGACCTAATTCAGTGACAGCTTTAGAAATCATAATAAATCTCCAGTTTAGTCCAAAGACTTTTTTGTATCTACATTTGTTGTGTCTTGTGAATTCCAATTTCTTCCTTCTTTAGCACTGTAGGTTGTAGAACTTCTTCACTTTTATTTTATTATAATATATATATATATATATCAGAAATATGATAAATTTGAAACACTGAGGGTCCTAAGCTCGTTGCCGGTGTGTCATGAATTCGAACCTGCGTGACCTGCCATGTGCATGACATGCCTGCATTTTGGAGAGTGGAGTCCCAGATCAAGTATGTCCTCGTCACTTGACTGAGGCTTAAAATAACGAGATCCGTCACGAATAGCCCAGAAGTTACTTTATATAGTGCATAGTAAATAATTCTTCACTGATATATTGGGGAATGCTTTTATTTTACTTAGAAATTATAAATATTTTGATAATAATTTTTTTAGAAGCTCAATTTAGAAGTGTCATGAAAGTCCTCAGATTGGATGTGAAATTATAGGAAATGCATAAATTTTATTATACATTATTACTGTTTCTCAGTAATAAAGAATTCATTGATCTATAGAAGGTAAGAACTCCTTATGAATGAATAAAACAATATTAGCTGCACGCAGCCAACAGTGCACAAGTTACCTCGAATAATGCGCCATTCAATGGCGGAGGGGAAAAGAGAGTGAGGTTACGTGGCACGTGCTCAACATTCTTTTTTAAATAAATAAAGAGAAATTTCAGAACTCCCAAGGAATGGAGAGCTCTATAAAAATTTTAATTTCTTTAAAGGTGAAATTTTAAAGTAAGAAAACATTGATAGCATATGTTTTCCCCTTATTTTATTTTCTGAGACTATACTTTTAATCCAGACATAGAAAATTTTTATGACGTAACGACAACTGAATTCCCTAAATACTTAGTAGATGCATAAGTTTTAATCTTTTCAAGCGTTAAATTTTAAATTGAAAGCTTCCAGGTTTCACACAGTGGTAACAAACTTCAGTACCTTGTAATAAAAAAAAAGTAAGAAAGGAATCGGATAAATAAAGGTTCAAAAAAGAATAGACGAAAAATTAAAAATGCGATGAGGGAAAAATGATGGAAATTTTTTAATCTGTGATATAAGCGTCGATGTTGCAACCAGAAACACAGTTAAAAAGTTTCGTGCGAATATTTTGAGAAATACCGAATTTATTAAATACTGAAATCAAATAGTGTTTGAATTTTAAAAAATCGTAAAAACATAAGTTTTTGCTAAATCATTTTTTTAAAGTTATTCTCGGTCAAAGAGAGCAAAACAAGAATTTCCTAGGATGGAAGATAGATTGATTACAACATTAAGAAAGTGATACAAGATGGTACAAATATTCCGTCCAGGAAAATGAGTCCATGTCAATTACTTTATCGAAAAAATTACAAAATATACAGAGAATTAGTAATTTTGTTAAAAGAAATTTACTGTGTTATGGCAAAATGAATGGGCTATCTTATTCCAAAAATATTTTTTGTCTGGTTTTAGTATGGATGGAATGAAAGCAGTTTTAAAAACGATCTAAACTGGTGAAAACTTTTTCCTGATGTTTTTTTTTTGAAGTTTCTGCATGATAGATGGAATCACGGAGGAAGGCTGAAGACTCATATTTAGGCTTTTAAAGAATTATCTTCTTAACTAAAATATTTTCAGAATTTAAATGGTCAAAATAGGTTCCTTGAATTATCTTAATATTTTCTTGGCTTTTTTTGTACTTGCGGCTCTTGAGAACGTAGCCTCACATACATAAACATATATATTTACTCTTAAAAGTTACTTATATAGATTTTCTTGAAATGGAACGCCATTTTCGCAGTATTTACTGACACATTCGATTACTTCTCAGAAATATTAATGATTGCTGACTTTAGAGTCTTGAGACACAGGAAGCATCGTTTGGCAAAAAGAATAACTTTCAATAATTATTTAAATTGAATGATTGTGATGAAAGTAAATTCATTTTGTTTGTATTTAAAATACATCTTTAAGTGTTAAATACATTTTTGTGTATCTGAAATATGTATCTTATTTTATTAATATCAGCACTATTTATCTAAGGATAAATTATAAAATGATTCAATTGATGCAACAGGAAACACAAGAACTTTACAAAACTATAAGAAGACTTTTCTTAAATGGAGAGAAACTCATTCTGATTTATTTCTGTTGCATTTCAAATCTCTATCCATTTGTTAAAACTAAGGTTGAATATATTCAATATCACATCCCCTCCCCCTGTTACTTCGAGTGGAGCAATCCACACTGACGTCACACCCCGCCAGGAGTGTTCGACTAAAGGACTACACTGGAAATGACGCAGACGGACGTTAGAGACGCTAAGAACTAGTCGTAGGAGGGAAACGTTCTCCTTTGGTGTTTAATGCATCTTTAAATATTTCATACTTCATTTTGTTAATAAATCTTTATTCATATTACTGTTGCAGTTATTTCCTCCCATATATATATATATATATATATATATATATATATATATATATATATATATATATATTAATAATTCCCTCTAGCATTCTTTTAATTAACTCTTTTAATAATATTGAAATAATCTTTTAATTATTTGGTTCTACACTAACACCCTGATTTTAATCTTAATCGAGTACTCTTATTGCATCAGACATCCCAATCCCGCCCATTCTATCCAATCAGAGCTGTTATTACGTCATAAGTCGAAACCTTGTGTAATCTCGCTCTCTTCTCTCTTCCTTCTTGCCGTCATCATGTAAAACTGTACATAGCTGCTCTTTGTGTTGTGCCCTCCAAGATGTTGCTATTGTTTGTCTCCTGTCCACTTTGCTTTAATATCGTCGCAAGTTTGTGTGTCTCGTCAACGTGGAAATATACCGTAAATTTGTCCTAAGCTTTGATGTGTGCTTCAAAATAAAGATGTCTGTTTACTGAATATGTGTTTAAGGGGTGTTGGAAAGCTAAAATCTTATTTTTTTGACAATTTGAGATTTTTACATTTTCAAACTGTATAGATTTTAACCTTTCTAAAAATACCTTACTTTAACCTCTAGGGTATTTAGAAGCCCTTGAAACGAATTTTTAAATAATCATTGAATTTGGCACACGCCATTTTAATGGCGAAAATTGTAAACAAATTACTTTGTTTTTGCTTAAAAGTGTAACGACTGATATGAACCAAAACATATATCTTTTATTTTTAAATTGAGCCTTTTATTTTTTTATTTCCTAGTCGATTAGAAGCCTCACTGTATACATTAAAATCAATTTATCTCAAAATGTAAATTTTAATGTGCGATGTACCTTTTCTGAGAAACTACTGTTCACAGGTATGTAAATTTTTTATGAATTATTTATAATGATGTCTAATATATACTAAAATGAGCTTTTTGTAAAAAACTCAAAAGTTTAATTTTTACAAATTTTTAAGTAAAAAATGGGTCAAATTTAGCAATGTTTGATAAAATATTTTATAATTTATTGAAAAATTCAAAATTAGCTAAAACCTCATTTTGGTATAATGAGAGAGGTGTACTTTTTAATAGTATGAAAAATTTCAAACATGTACATAAAACAGATTTTGAGAAAAGGTACATCGAAAACAGCCAATTTAACATTGTTAGTATAGAGAGAGAGTTTCCAACTCCCCTTAATGAAAACCTACAAACACACTCGACAAAATATACCACTCGGCCAATATTTTACATATATATATATATATATATATATATATATATATATATATATATATATATAAAAGAAATATGTATTATTTATCAAAAACAAGAAATAATAGATAAAGAACATAACAAGAAATAACGAAATAAAAATATATGAAAGCTGAACATGAAGAACAAAATTATAGAGAAATAAAAGAACTACAAAAAGAAGAACAAAGCGAGTCAGAAAGCAATTTCGGACTTAGGACCGAATAAGTGGGGTTAAACTAGTTTGAAGGCGCCAACCTTCCCCCTTTGCAACTCGATAGGAAAACCAAATAAAATAAACAAAACTTCAGAGAAAGTATAACTCAGAGAGCATGATAAAACCAATCACTACTATTATGTAACAAACTCTCCAAAACTCTTAATGCAGAAAAATCACAAAATAATTATGTAAGAAAAGTAGAAAAATACTAGAAAAATTACATAAGAAAAGTATCTTTCAAAAAATAATTTAACAAAATTTCTTTACTCACAAAGCTTTTACGAAGAGAAACAAGCATCTTGCCATTAATGAAAGTCAATTATTCACCAAGTTAAAAATTCGAAAAACAAACACATCTTTTGAGCTGACTTTTAAACCAGCCAGCAAAGACAAGTATAAAATGACGACAATCAAATATGGTAAAATTTGAATTGGTTGATTGTCAAAAATGTAAATTTGCTAGGCTCTAATTTGGTTGGTTGTCAACAATGTGTAAGATGTTTAAGATGTGTGTGGAAAAAATGTAAACTGTGATATGAGTGTTATGATTTAATCTTCACAGCAAGACCACTAACATGCTGACTTTGAAAACCTATTGTTGTGTGGTGGATTTGGAATTCGAAGTAGCAAGACGGTTAATGTAATTGTGATGAATATAAGATCTCAAGAAATTAAAAGGGTATTCATGATCTAAACAACATTGAAATTTTTTTTTTATATTATTGTATTTATCTATTTTGTGGGTAGTTAAGTTATCATTTCTAAATAAAAAATTCAAAATGATATTTCTGTAAATTGATATATGAAAATTACTGTTCCATACGGGAATTTTAATTATATGGAACTTAAACGAATCTCTTTTGTCAAAATGTTACTGACTACATTATTGTTAATAAGATGCAAGTCTAAATCCAAGAATTCCACCTATTAGAGTTGAAGTTAGTTTTAAGGAGCTTGAGATAATCAGGGGTAGAATGTAATATTTGGTTTGTATTCACTATTTTTACCAAAAATTATTATATCATCTATATAACGATAAATTAAGTAAGAATCATTTATAACATGATCTATTTCAAAAAAATGTAAATATAGGTTTGCTAAACAATTACTAGCTGGACCACCCTGAGGTAATCCTTTGATCTGTTTATAAAGATTATGATCAAATGTAATGAAATTTTCTTTTAAAATGAGGTTAACAAGAATATCAAATTTTTCTTTTTTCATTGAAGTATATAATTCATATTTATCATAAATTAACTGAAGAACCTTAATCATATCGTCAATATCTATAGAATTAAAAGGTCCTCGAAATCAAAACCATGCATAGAAAAAATCAACATATCCTTAGTAATTCTAGCAATCTCTAAGCTATTATATATATATATATATATATATATGATCTTTCACTTAAATTAACCATCAGGAATATGATAAATTTGAAACAATGAGGGTAACAAACTCGTTGCCGGCGTGTCATGAGTTCGAGCCCTCGTGACTTTTAAGATTCGGCATTTTAAGGGGTGCCGAAAATTAAGGGATGCCGATGAATTAATTTGTTGTGGCTCGATTTCCTCCAGCTGGAGAGGTGTGGAAGTTGACAGAGGAGTCCCAGATCCCAAGTGTGTCCTCGTCACTTGGCTGAGGTTTAAAATTACACGATCTGTCACCAATAACCCACAAATTGCTTTATATAGTGCGGCGTAAATAATTACTCACTGAAATATTGGGGAATGCTTTTATTTTACTTAGAAATAATAAATAGTTTGATAGAAATAATTTTTTTAGAGGGTCACAATTCAGAAATGTCATGAAAATCATCAGATTGGATGTACAATTACAGGAAATGCATACATTGTATTATACATTATTACTGTTGCTCAGTAATAAAGAATTCATTGATGTACAGAAGGTAAGTACACTTATGGGTGAATAAAACAATATTAGCTGCACACATCCAACATTGCACAAGCTACCTCGAATAATTCGCCTTTTACTGGAGGAGGGGAAAAGGGAGGTTACGTGACATGCTCAAAATTCTATTCTAAATAAATAAGGAGAAATTTCAGAGCTTCCAGGAGATGGAGGGCCTTATAAAAATTTAAATTTCTTTAAAGGTGAGATTTTAAAATAAGAAAACCCTGATGGCAAATATATTATCCCCTCCTTTTATTTTCTGAGACTATGCTTTTAATCCAGATGTTAGAAAATGTTATGACATAACGACCGCTGAATTCACTAAATACTTAGCTGATGCCCTAGTCTTAAACTTTTCAAGGGTTAAATTTTAAAGTGAAAGCTTTCAGATTTCCTTCAGTGGTAAGAAACTGCAGTAATTTTTAACAAAAAAAAAAGTAAAGAATGAATTGTATAAAAAAAGAGTCAAAAAAGAATATTAGACGAACAATAAACAACGCAATTCTGAGTGAAATTTTTAATCTGTGGTGCAAGCATTGATGCTGTAACCAGAAACACAGTTAAAAATAATGCGACTATTTTCAGAAATACCGAAATTATTAAAGGCTCAAATCAAAAACTGTTTGAATTTGAAACATAATAAAAACATAAGTTTTTGCTAATCCATTTTTTCAAAGTTATACTCAGTCAAAGACATTTCTCAGGACGGAGGCTAAATTGATCACAGAATTAAGAAAGTGATATAGAATGGTTCAAATATTCCGTCCAGGAAAATGAGTCAATGTCGATTATTTTATTGAAAAAAATTACAAAATATACAGAGAATTAGTTATTTTGTTAAAAGAAATTAACTGTGTTCTGGCGAAATGAATGGGCTACCTTATTTCAAGAATATGTTTTGTCTGATTTTAGTATGGATGGAAGAAAGCAGTTTTAAAAACGACCCAAACTAGTGGAAACCTTTTCTTGATGTATTTTGAAGTTTCTGCATGATAGATGGTATCAGGGACGAAAGCTGGTGACTCATATGTAGGCTTTTAAAGAATTTTCTTAACTAGCAAAATATTTTCGGAATTTAAATGGTCAAAATAGATTACTTGAATTATCTTAATACATTCTTGGCTTTTTTTTGTACTTGCAATTCTTGAAAAGGTAGCCTCACATACATAGACACATATATTTACTCTTAAAATTTACTTATGTAGATTTTCTTGGAACGCCATTTTCACAGTATTTACGGACACATTTGATTACGTTTCAGAAATATTGATGATTGCTGACCTTAGAGTCTGTGACGCACGAAGCATTGTTTGGCAAAGGGAATAACTTTCAATAATTACTTAAATTGAATGATTGTGATTAAAATAAATTCATTCGGTTTGTATTTAAAACATATCTTTATGTAATAAATGCATTTTTTTGTGTCTGAAATATGTATCTTATTTTATTAATATCAGCACTATTTATCTAAGAATAAAATATAAAATGATTCTATTGATGCTATAGGAAACACAAGAACTTTACAAAACTTTAAGAACGCTTTTCTTAACAGGAGAGGAACATATTATGATTTATTTCTGTTGCATTACAAATATCTATCCATTTGTTAAAACTATAATTTCTGAATGTGTATGAATGATAGATTTATAAATTCTACACTGCTCAAAACAATTAGGGGAGCAAGCAAAAAAATGAAGAAAACCATGTGAGACAGCCACGTATTGGCATACAATGCATAGTACACGCGTATCAATGCGCAATACAGAAAAGAGGCATAAAAAATTTGGAATTAAACTTCAATTTTTTGAAAATATGGAAAAAACATGAAAAGATGATTTAGGGTAACAATTTGGTTACATGTAAACGATAAAAAAAGGTACTGTTTAGACATGATGCATGAGTTTTAATAGGGCGTGTGGTCTCCTCGAACAGCTAAGACTGCTGCACACCTCTTTGCTATTGATACGATGAGGTTATCGATCAGACTTTGGGGAATACTATTCCACTCCTCAAGAAGTGCAATCTCCAAGTCTCGGCCAGTAGCAGGCGGCCTTGGTCATGCAGCAATGCGTCGTCCGAGCATGTCCCAAACATGCTCGATTGGATTCAGGTCAGGAGAGCACGCTGGCCATTCCATACGCTGTATTGTTTCAGCTTCAAGCATGTTCTCCACCAGACGAGCTCTATGCGGTCGGGCATTATCATCCTGGAAAACAAAAGAATCTCCAATGGCTCCAGCGTAAGGGATGACATGAGGTCGAAGTATCTCGTCTGCATACCGTCAAAGAGCCATTCCGAATGATATGCAGGTCCGTACGTCCGCCTATGCTGATTCCACCCCATACCATCCAATCAGCTTTTCTGTATTGTGACCTTTCACGAACGAATGCGGGGTTATTTCGAGTGCCCCTGTCCCTCCATACAAGAACACGTCGGGTGTCACACTCTAGACTGAATCGGGACTCGTCTGTAAACAGCACTTGGCTCCAATCATGTTGCTCCCAATCTCGATGTTCAGCAGCCCATCTTCTTCGGGCCGCACGGTGGCGTGGGGTCAACGGAATGCAGACCATTGGCCTACGTGCATAGAGCCCTCCCTCATGAAGTCGATTACGTACTGTTTGGCTGAACACCCTTCGTCCTGTTGCCAAGAGCAACTGTCTTTGCAGCTGCGTAGCATTCTCTGTTCTGTTTCGACGGGCTGTTAACTATATATACCGGTCATCAATTGATGTAATGGCGCGTGGCCGACCTGCCCCTGATCGACGTCTAACATTTCCTGTTTCTTGGGATCGATTCCACAGCCTTGCAACACTTCTGGCGACTCCAACAGCGTTCGCGACACTACGTTGTGTTTGCCCGGATTCCAGTCTGCCTATAACACGCCATGCCATGGGGATTCCGGTAAATCACGTTGTTGAGACATTTTCAAGTAACCGTGTCTCAAAAAAAATACTGCGCAATCGAATTTCACAGTTACGGCAATAAAACAGACGTTTCTGCAACATCCCAATTTCTGCCCTTATCTCCTTTTTCTGGGTTTTGACGTCATGAACTTTGCTTTGCATATAAAGTTTTCCTCTTCCGTTTCCTGGTAGGCTTTACATTATGGATGATTCATTTTATGTTACTTATTGGTATACATCTTTGCTTACTTTTGTTAAAATCATGTGCTCCCCTAATTGTTTTGAGCAGTGTATAAATGAATTATTTACTTTTGATACTTTATGATAAATGAATGTTAATATTTTTCTACATAGTTATAATTGTATTAATGAATTAAAGTATGACAATAGTTTAAATTAGTACACATTTGAAGTATTAAAAAATATATAGCACTCAAAAATAGAATGAAATAAAATTAATTTTTATTGTAATCATTTTATCATTTATCATTAATTTTATTCATCGTTCCTTTTAGGATGAATCAATTTCAGAAAAAAGTATTTTTGAGGGATTTATTAGGAATGTAAGTATTTATATACTGCAGATTCCTTATTTTTATGAAAATATAAAAATAATGATAAAAATGAGGTACCTAATAAATCAATACTTAAATTTCTTTAAAAAGAAATAGAAGTTGTCAAATGTACTAAATTAGGTTAAAAAATGATAAATTACATTGGAAATAAACATATCAAGTATATTTAAATGAGGAATATTACGCAATTTATTGAATATATTAGGACTATAAAGTACTAATGTTAATTAGAATGTATTGCATCATTTAATATAGGATTTATTATATCTCAATGAACCAAAAAATGTTTTTCTTCGCTTAAGGAACAAGACGATATATTCATGAGTTAAAACGCAAACACATTTTTGGAATTAATTGTGAATTTTTCAAAAATTAAATGCATTTCTTAAATTAGAGGATTTGATCATAGTGCATAATATTAATAGCAATTTTCTAATAGATTTCAGGCTGTGTTAATAATTTGCATAATTATCAAAACAAATGATTAATAAATCATTGTGTTAATAGTGAGACCTTCAATGATTTTTATTTGTTTAGGCAATTCGAGAGGTGTTGGTTGGAAAAAAATACGATCATGATAAAATATCAGAATGGATTAACACACTTATAGGGAAGATACTGGATCAACTAAGTGATTATTCAATCAATAAATATATAGGTTAGTATTTCCTTTTTAAATAAAATTCGCAATTTATTTTAAATTAAGTTCTATACATGGTTTTATGTCTATTTAAAAATCTTTACCTTTTGTTAGAGTTGATGCAATGGTTTTAATTCAATCCTTTTCCTTGACATAAGAATGATATGTGGTATAAAAAATTATGTGTGTATTGGAAACTAATTATCATTACATTCATTTTTAATTATGTCTAATAAAATGATTGGAATAGATAAATTCAAATCATTAAAAGATAAACATAAATGGCATACTTTAAGAACAAAATAATTTCATAAATTTAGTGCATTTTCTTCAGTAAAATGAGTTCTATAGCCAAGAAATTAAGATTTAACTGGAAAGTAATTCTTCTAGATTTCTTTTTTTAGAGAAAAATATAAAATCAAACTTTTGATTTAAACAATATTGTTTTTTTTTGTTTTAACAATTCTACAGGTTGATATAGTTTTAATATTGAGCTGTTTGTAATCAATTTTTCGGAGCCACGTAGCAAAAACAACCGAAGTATTGTTGATTGTATAAATTCATGAAAAAACCCAAGCAATAAGAATTATATTCTTTAGAACTGTTGTGAGATGCTATTTTGTTTATATTGAATAGTTTTATACTACATCCTGTCGTATTGATTCTTTATTTACCAGCGTACCCATAATCATCCCTCTGAAGTTTGTGAAAATAAGATAGTTCATCGTGTCTTTTGATAATAACAATTTCATCTATCCGCTACCTTAATTGATTAGGTAAACGATATCTTACAACGTCTTAACACCAACAATTAACCCTACCCCTGCCCTGGGAATACATGTGCGCGCCCTTTGGCCCACGCTTCGCTGTAGACGGGTGACAAGAGTGAGCCCTCTCCTGTCAATCGGTTGGTGGTACCTCTCTTCGGTGTCCCTGATGAGACATTGCTATTGGGTTAGTGCTGCAAATAAGGGGTGGTGGGTTTTTCGCCCTGATGCTGTAGTACAACATTCTGGGTGTACTCCAGGTAAGCATCGTGCCTGGTATTTGCCAGATGACCGGCACACAGCCTCCCTTGTTGGACTCTATGGTGGGTGGAAGCACGGCAGAATGAAGTTATGCTTCGTGCTTGTGGATCCTATGCAGCTATGCCCGGGTAAAGACATTGTTTTACCCAATCTCAACGTTAATCAAATGTCAAAAATTACAAGATTTTTACTTATCTCTCTACCAAATAATGATATGTTGAATAAATCGACTTTTGCAATACATAAAGCCTTAATAGGAATAGGTGGTGAACCGAAATCTATAAAACGGTTAAGGTCCGGGGATCTACTTATCGAAACCATATCTGCTTCAAAAACCAAGTCGTTTCTTCTCGCTAAAATGTTTCTTAACTCACCTGTAACTGGAACTCCTCATAAATATTAAAACACCTGCAGGGGCGTCATTTCTGAACCTGACATGTTGAACATTCCTGAATCAGAGATACTCGAAGGATTCTCTGATCAGGGTGTAATCCAAGTGAGAAGAATTACCATAAGAAAAGATTCAACAATTTTTCAGACAAAGCATTTAATTCTTACGCTTCAATAACCCAAAACTTCCATCTAGATTAAAAGCCGGAAACCTCAAGCGTAAAATACGCCCATATATACCGAATCATCTGCGCTGTTTCAAATGCCAAGTGTTTGGACATTCGTAAACTTCCTGCCATGGACAACTGACTTGCTCTAGATGTGCGTCTGCTGGACATGCTTCTACAGATTGCAATCTAGAGCTAAAATGTATTAACTGCTCTCAACCCCATTCCAATGATTCAAAACTGTGCCCGAGGTGGAAAACCAAAAAACAAATTCAAGTAATCTAAACAAACAAAAATATATCTTATTTAGATGCTAGAAAATTAAGACCTCCTTAGCTGTCACAAACATACGCCCACAGGCTACTAAATCTTCAAAACTATCCGCTACTATCAGATGAAAACATCACAAAAATAAAATGTCCACCTCTAAATTTACCGGAACCGCTCTGGAAACCTAATGTGTCACCAAACACTCCTGCTGTTACCACATCATCATTTTCAACCCAAGCACAACTACTTCCTTCCACATCTTCAATAGCAGCTATAGTTTCAGAGCCTCAGCCACCTATTCCTATACCCAATAACGTGCTTTCCACTACCAACAATATGACTACCCCAATTGAATCTTATCAATCATATCCACTTCCCAATCCAGCTCCGGTGTTCAATCCCCCTCCGCACCTACTACGGCATCTTCCAAGTAAAATTCAAAAGCTCGGTAAAGAAAAAGGGAAAAAAAGAGTGATTTAAAAAATTAGATGTGAAGCAAAAGTAGAAATAAAAATGGCTCCACATAAGCCCCGAAAGTCAAATCCCCGTGGAATACACTACGGATGAGGTAAACATGATCGTTTGTGATCTCTGGAGGAGGATGAATTTGAAAAAAAAAACCGTGCGGATGAATTCGTCTTGCCGGAATTTTTTAGAAAAAATCATTACGAATATGTACGAGCATTAACACCAACACGTTACAGAAAAAGGAACTAATTTTTATTCGTTAAACATTGGTTTCTTTAACTTAGTTTTATTTTTACTTTTTTCATTCATCTGTTTTAATGCCTCTATTTTAAGATATTGTCTGATTTGGTGGGGAAATTCCCCACCAAACTTGATGTCTTTTATCCTTATAAAACGATTTTTATACTTAATTGATATTTTAATATCTGTTTAAACTGTGTTGTCATTTACTCATTTTACCTATTTTATCAATTGTTTTAATATTTTAACAAACGTTTGGCGCAGTACAGCCACATTTGGCTCTTGCGCTAAAAAACCCTAAATTTCCTCACTCACTCTACCTGCTATCTAAATGTCTAATTTTCGTAAGAAATAGCAATGGGTTTACTTATTTCATAAGTATTTATTCAAAATAATTACTATCGTTCATACGATATTTGTGAACTTTTAAACTTTTAGCAAAAGAACACAATCGTGATAGAAATTTAACTGTAATTTGTTATTCCAAAGATACTTCTCTGCATATAGCCACTGTCCAGAAATAAACATTTCTTTCTGCATTTCTTGACATTTGGAAGGCCGCCATTTTAAAATCCAGCAAATTGCGTTGAAAACCATTGTTCTATCCTTTGAATGCCTTTCTTTGTGTTGTCAAATCTCCAATGTTCAGTGACTTTGAGTAGCTTGGGGGTTAGTTAGTGAAAAAGAAATAAGCAAACTTTCAAAGCAATATCAATCTGATATCTCGTCTTAATTTCGAAATGGCTGGATCAGACTCCTTGTTGATAATGTGCGATTTAGGTGTCAACATAACACGGCTTATTTTGTTGAAGCATCACGGGATTTCTTTCAGTATTTTATAGTAAAAGGCAGTAGTGTGGTCTGATTTTTCTCAAGGTATTTTGTAAAGTTGACTTCACGACAGTTTCCAAAACAGATGGTCTGATTTTCACTGAAGACTTCTGCATTTTAGCGGAAGGATGCTTTCAGTCCTTTAATTTCTGGTTCTTACTTATCTCTTTGATTTCTGGGTCATATTGAGATAAACAAGATTCCTTCCTTGTTATCAGGTGAAAAAAATACGTTTTAATGTTTCTCCAAAAGATCAAACATCTATTGACTGGTTGTGTTGTGTTTCAATCTGAAAAGGAGTCAGAGTAGCTGTAGAGCCAAGCGTCTTGACATCTTTCACTTCTGCATATTTTTATGAATAGGTTTCTATTGACTTCTATAGCTAAGATGAGTTTAATTCATAATTACCAAGTGTTTCAAAATTCACACACATCCACATGGTAATCCTTGTTGCTTAAAAATCACAAGGGGTGATTGAGAGCTCTGTCACTATATGGCAGCAGGGACCCAATCATAAGAAGTTTTGAAAGTTGCTGGGATTGTTTCCAAAATGATGTCAGTTGTGGTTAGTTAAGCACAATGGTGCATGATGTTTTCCCTAGAGCAAAGAATAGCCATCATGGAAATTTATTTCGCTACAAAATCTCATTGCCGTGTGATAAATGCATTTCAGCAGAAATATCCTGGTGAAACAGCACCAAATGCATCAACGATAATACGTTTAGAGCAACGGTTGCCGACACAGGATCGGTTGCAGACAGGAAGAGATCGGGTAGACCGTTCTTAGTGAATATGAAAGTGGCAGAGATGTGGAGACCACTTTACAAAGAAGTCCAATGAAAAGCAGTTGAAAACTCGCTGTGCAGCTGGGAATTTCACATTCATCAGCATGGAGAGCAACACGCAAATTAAACTTTCGACCGCTTAAAATGCGCGCTGTCCATGAAATGAAGTTTCCTGATTTTGAGAAAAGGCTACATTTCTGCAGATGGTCTCATTCTTTTCTAGACACATATGCCATCTGTAAACTGGATAACCTTTTTTTTTACAGATGAGGTGTTGTTCCATTTGCAACGATACGTGAATTGCCAAAATAGCCGATATTGGTCCACACATTATGCAGGAACAGCCTTTACATGATGAAAATCTTAGTGTGTAGTGTGCTGTGTCACGCTGTCGAATTGTGGAGCCTCATTTCTTCCGCAACACTGCCTATTGGGCTGTTTACATAAACATAATGACTGAATTCATATCCTTGCTGAACAGTGATGAATGGTAGGCTTGGTTGCAGTAAGATGGTACAACGTGTCACACATCATGGGACAGAATGGAAGTTTTAATTGAACTTTTCGATGACCGTGATATTTCCAAAGGACTTTGGCCACCACGTTTCCCGTACTTGGTCAATTTCGGATTTTTCCTTTGAAGATATCTGAAAAATGTCGCCTACACTAATAATCCGTAAGTGTTTGATGAACTTAAGAGTAACATCCTTCATGCAATATTGGACATTACTTCTCACCCACTTCGTAAAGTGTCAAATAATCTGGTAAAACGAATTCGATTGTGTGTCCAGGAAAATGGGCATCATTTTGGATATTTACTGTGATTTGACCATGTCTGAGACCTGAAAATAAAGGTAATCTTTCAACCTTTGTCCTTTATCCTTTATTCTGTTTGTTAACATAATTCATTTGTCTTTAAAACTCAACCACAAAGGTTGATGTGCACAAGCTTTGAAACACGCGGTATTTGGATGATTGTTCTTTGGTCTAATAAAAAAAAGTTCTCCATTTTCTTCATTGTTACACCATGGTCCATGAGTAATAATCTTCCACTTCTTGGATTGTCTGTGAAAGACATATGGAAATTTTGAAAATTAATTTACACCTCACAAAAGTTTCATATGACGAGTTATCATCATCATAAATAGTTATTATTTGATATTTTATTTGCTGAGTGCTGTAACTTTTCAAGTGAAGGATATTAATCATCTATCCTCTTCAAGGGTTACTTCAATCTATGGCTTCCCCAAACCATTTAGTATTAATACCTTCGATTTGCAGCATTATGGATATAAAGATAAATTAATTCACTGATTAATTCTGTGATGTCACTTAGTAAGAATTAAAACTTCTGCAATAAACCATACAATTCAATCTTTTATAACTATTTTGTTATCTTAATAGTGAACGTCAAAAAACTAGTTGCACGAATATTAATTTGTGAGTTGATTGATTGAATATTAACGTCGCACTGTTCAGCAACACGAGGGCTTTTGGCGACGGACCACGTAATTTTGAACCATGGTCAAGTGACGTGGACGACACCTGAGCTGGCCCCCCTCTCCTAACTACCACACCACATCAACGGGAGGACGTTTCAGCTCTCGACAGATTTAACGTGCATCGCTGCCCTACACGGCGGGTCTTTAGTGTACTGGGATCGAACTCGTGACAAAGCAAGCCCCAATTCGATACCTATACCACTCGGCTACCGCGGCCTATTAATTTGTGAGGCTTGTGTAATATTAAGGGGAGTTGGAAACCTCTCTCTCTCTCTATACTAACAATGTTAAATTGGCTGTTTTCGATGTACCTTTTCTCAAAATCTGTTTTATGTACATGTTTGAAATTTTTCATACTATTAAAGTACACCTCTCTCATTATACTAAAATGAGCTTTTAGCTAATTTTGAATTTTTAATAAATTATGAAATATTTTATGAAACATTGCAAAATTTGACCCATTTTTACTTAAAAAATTTGTAAAAATTAAATTTTTGAGTGTTTTAAAAAAGCTCATTTTAGTATATATTAGACGTCATTATAAATAATTCATAAAAAATTTACATACCTGTGAACAGTAGTTTCTCAGAAAAGGTACATCGCACATTAAAATTTACATTTTGAGATAAATTGATTTTAATGTATACAGTGAGGCTTCTAATCGACAAGGAAATAAAAAAAAAAAATAAAAGGCTCAATTTAAAATAAAAATTCATGTTTTGGTTCATATCAGTCGTTACACTTTTAAGCAAAAACAAATTAATTTGTTTAAAATTTTCGTTATTAAAATGGGCGTGGCACAAATTCAATGATTATTTAAAAATACGTTTTGAGGGCTTCTAAATACCCTAGAGGTTAAAGTAAGGTATTTTTAGAAAGGTTAAAATCTATACAGTTTGAAAATATAAAAATCTCAAATTGTCAAAAAAATTAGATTTTAGCTTTTCAACACCCCTTAAAAACTTTTATCTTATGTAATTTATTTGCAGAAAAAATATTTGTGCATTTCAAACAAATTTTTATTTTTGTTATTCGTATGATGCTGAGTTTAAAGAACGCAAAATCTAATTCTTCGTGTGCTCTTGAAAGAAAATGAAAATTTTAATCTCGAGAAATAAAATTAAGTGAATTCAAAGGGCCTATAGAGATTTACCTTGTAAAAATCTAAATTTAATTTACTTGGTAAACTAGTGTATAAAAAATAAGACTTTTTCGTGAGAATTTCAAATTGTAAAGCACGATGAAAATGCGGTGAATCAGGAACATTTATAAGAAAAGGAAAGATGTTTGTAGAAAATAATAAAGTTCTTGTTCATTTTTCAGACTGTATGTACTTTGATTTTGCTACATTAAATATTTTATCATTTACTGCAAAGATATATATGAAACAAAATTGCTTTTCTTCCTCCAGAATTTTTCATGAATTTAGATTCTTTAAAAATACACACACACACACACACACACACACACACACACACACACACACACACACACACACACACACACACACACACACACACACACACACACACACACACACACACACACACACACACACACACACACACACACACACACACACACACACACACACACACACACACACACACACACACACACACACACACACACACACACACACACACACACACACACACACACACACACACACACACACACACACACACACACACACACACACACACACACACACACACACACACACACACACACACACACACACACACACACACACACACACACACACACACACACACACACACACACACACACACACACACATATATATATATATATATATATATATATACTGCTGGACAATTGCTAAGGATGGATCACAAATTACTATGTAGTATAACATTAAGCAAAACATGAGGCCTAGTAGGATAAAATATAGTTGCCACACTGTTCAGACATTAGAATAAAGAATATTTATTGTTCTGGAAAGTACAAAAGCTGTGAAACATCTGAAAAAAAAAATATTCATTTGATCTGCGTACGGAGAAATGGAACAATGTATCTAAAAGTCAGCAGGCACCTTAAAGAAAGGTATCAGTACGGGATATGTCCACCGTGGAGTGTGATGCAACATTCCACACGTCGTACCATACTTTGCACAACATTATCCAGCAGCTGTTGAGGCAATTTATCCCATTCCTCTGTGAGTGCACGGATGAGGGTGTTCTTGTTTGTCGGAGGATAGTTTTGACCAGCAACTTGCCTCCCAAAGCATCCCACACATTTTCAATGGGGTTTAGATCTGGAGAACGCGCTGGCCATACGAGACGTTGAATACCCTCGCTGTCTAGACAATCCTGAACAGCGATTGTTCGATAACATGTTGCGTTGTTGTCCATAAAAACAAATTTATCACCGACAGCACCACGGAAAAGACGAACATGAGGAAGTAGAACTTCATCAATGTATCGTTGGCCCATCATAGTCCCATCCGCAACCACATGTAGGCACGTGCGGCCATTGATCATGATGCCGGCCCACACCATGATACTGCATGTCGGATATCGGTCCTTTTCCTGGATATTTTCTGGATGATAAGCAGTACCACTCTCGCGCCAGATCAGTTGGCGTCTACAATCCGATGACAGACTGAACCTACTCTCATCTGAGAATAGTACGGATGCCCAGTCCTGTTCGGTCCAATTGTGATGTTCACGACACCATTGCAAACGGGCAGCACGGTGCTGTCTGGTCAATGGGACACACACAACAGGTCTGCGTGCATATAGTCCTCCTCCCCTCAAACGTCTGGCAACAGTTTTTCAGGAGATCTGCTTTCCTGAGGCAGCAAGAAACTGATTTGCCACCTGCTGAGCTGTGGTGCGCCTGTTCCTTTTTGTTGATAGGACGATATATCTGTCTTCTGCAGGCGTCGTACTTCTAACACGACCTCCCCGTGCCGTCTACTACACATTCCAGTAGTTTTAAATGACTTCCACAGCCGTGAAACAATGCTCGAACTCCCTGGCAACATCTGTTATTTTCGCCCTTCTTCGATCTTTCCAATAATTCGGCCACGCATAAAATCATCTATGTGATGTCGGGAAGACATGCCAAAAATTTTAAGTTCGTCAATTAAATCTTTCCTGTAAAACTTTGACTTGAAACAACAACTGTCCACGCGTCAAAACCTTTAAAGTTCTTATGAACGCTATCACGTGATGAACAGACGTGGAAAAAAAAATTTGCATATACTCATACTTCTTCTTACTAATATCCCGCACTTATTCTAATTTTCCACATTTTGCTTCCTTTCATTTTGTGGTTGCTATGGATGATAGTGTTATCCGTCCTTAGCAATTGTCGAGCAGTGTATATATATATATATATATATATATATATATATATAAACATCTCGTATTTTCTAGGTTTATTATTTCTATATTGCAATTTATTTCTGGTCGTAATTTTGTTAACTTACACTTGAAAAAAGTCTAACCATGACTATAATTAAGTTTACATAAATTTATTGCAACATAAGTTAAAGAATTACAAAATTTCAATTTACTATTTATATGTTGTTTTCGGATTATAAAATGAAGAAATTTTCAAATGGCACAGTAATTAAGTTTTTTATAATTTTAAATATATTTATCGGTTCTTATGAATAAAAAGAAAATTATATAAGATGAATTAAATAATCTTTGTTACATCTATTTAAGTATTTTTAGAACTCTCTGTGTATAAACATAAACACATACATAGGTTTTTAAAACTCTAAAAATTAAGTCTACAATGTATTTTTGTATACATTTATTTTCAATTCTTGAAGGATGCTCTTTTCAAAATATATAAATAAGAAATTTCAAGAAAAATATCTAGTAATTTTTGAGCTTTTTTTCATGGTTTTTAAAAACCCAAATTTATCGAGATCTATGTTAAACCACTTGTGAAACAAACTTTGGGCGTACGAACTATATGATTCGATTGTAGACCAAATAATTAAGAAACCCAAAAGTTTTCTGCAATATTTGCTCTATGAATTTGATGTTGAAACAAAATAAAATAAACACTAATATCAATTTTTTATGAAATCTAATTTCTGTATTAAGTTTCAGGCTTCACAGCTTAAGTTTTCATCCGAATGACCCCATTACATTTATTTTGTAATTTAAGTGTTTCCCTAACTCTATTTTCATCTAATTCTGTTTTCATAACATTCAAAGTGTTTCAAAGTTAGGACTTTTAGTTATCATTCTATTTGGTTTGATTATTTTTTAAAATAACAGCAATTTTTTTTTAACTCAGATGTCAGTATAAGATCATTCTTTAAAGTTTTTCAACTTATACCATTTTAAGGTTTTGGTAAAGCATTTCTCAATGTTATTTTAATGTTAAAAATTTGTAAATTTTAAAATATGTATTTATAATTCTAATAATATAAGAATAAAAAAAAGCTAAAATGTGTTTGAAAATAGTACATACTAAATAAGAGCAGTTAAATATATTACACTGTTAAATTCCAACTAAATATTATTTAGTGGCATGCTGCCTTATAAATCAAATATCATTTACACCAATTAAATTATAAGTATGGAAATAAAAAGGAAACTTAAACAAAAAAAACTTACGTGTAACAATGGTACCATTCACCAATGATGAATTAGTTGAATTTATTATTTAGTTTTATTTCAATTTTCATAGAACATGCATCATTTTCCTCAAATAATTAAATATTGCTTTTAAAGTAAACAAGCAGTAAAATGTTTAGCAAAAATAATAACTATTTTTTAAATGAAAATGTATCAAGCATTGAATAAATAAGAAATGGAAAAGGTTTTTTTTTGCAGTTTACTATAAAATAGTAAATTCAACGATCATAGACATCATAGACATATTATTCCTTTTAAGATAGTTTTCAAACTTCAGGATGAAAGTCGAACGGTACGCATTCGAAAGGAATCAATATCGTAAAAGTAACAAGTTCTCTTCATGAAAATTGAATAACTTTATCTTGTCATTGTCTTATTCTTCCTGGCTTCTCTTTCTTCCTTTCTTTTTCAAATGAATAAATAGATTTTTATTCATATATTTAGAATAATAAAGAGCCTCTTTTACAACAGAAACCATTTTGTAGCACTCCGCAATATGATGTTTTTCACCATTACAACTCACAGTATAATGCGTTTTAAATTATTTTGCTTCCATTTACCCATGATTTGAAGCCATAAAATTTGGAGGATTTCCTTTTAAATAATTTCTGAGTTATTTAAGCAAAACGCGCGTTTAAAAAGAAACAGTAATTTATTAATAACATCCTTAATGCTTAAATACCTACAGCGATATCGACAGATCACCATTACTGGATTTACTAAACTATATCCGTTATCTGTTGCCAATGTTCAAAGTGTACTTTACACTAATTCACAGTCAATAACCTGTCACTAGTCTTGTAAGGGAGCGTTTCTGAAACTGTGGGCACGCTCCCCCTAGAGGGGCGTGATAACGTAACGAGGGGGGGCGAGCATACTGAAAAGTCGAAAACAAAAGATTTTTTTAAAAAAATATTTATTTACTGAAATTAAACAAACAAAATACATCTTGAAACAAAAATGCTCATTTACACTGTCATAACACACTTATAAATGTATCACTAATGCACAATGTATTTTCAATTTGTTTTACAATACTGACCTGATGTTAAGAACAACATTAAATTTTATTTACTTCACTGCCGATTTAAAGTTACGTGATTCGCTCCCCCAAAGGCCATCATTTTTCACGCAGACACGTGTATGTGATGTATTGGGGGGTGGAACAATTCGTAAGAAGCAAATTCTCTGAAATAGGTAAATCCTTTTCAAACACTGCCAATGTCCTTATATTGCATTTCAAACCTTTCGGGATTTTTTTATGGATAACAGTGCACAGAAAAGATTGTACTTTGGGAAGACGTGTATATACGTCTGGAGCAATTAACGCTTTTGATGAGCAAGACGTTTATATACGCCGAGGACACTTAAGGTATCCGACTATTGCGACAACTTTTTTTTTGAAAAAAGGAGATATAGAGATCTTTTGAGATTTTTATATTTATTTAGTATATTTTAAGGAAAAAATCCTAAAATTGGTAAAAGAAAAAAATTATTATTATTAAAATGGGAAAAAACTAGTAAAAATGTACAAAAATTACATAAACGGGGCCCGCTCTGTACAAAGATTTTATGAACAAATTCTCAATTTTTTCAATTTTGATGTGTTACTTTGTTATTCTGTTTGAGTGAAACTCACGATAAGAGATATTTTAATTTTTACAAAAATTAGAGCACTTTATCTAAGTCATTATACGAAATTGCTGAAAAAAAATATTGACTATATTCACATAAAGAATTGCAAATTTTGAAATAAAACAGTTATTGATAAATCTGAAGATCAAAACACTTCTACTGTTATGCGGAACATAAGCAAAAATTTCAGCTAATTATTTTCAAAATTTTTGAGCAATCGCAGTCTCCGTTTGAGTTTTTATAAAAAAACACATTTCGAGTAAAACGCATTTAAAGTTTGACATCTTGTGTAAAGTTATGGCATTTGCTTTTACTAAAACGAGTTTTTGTTCAAAGAAAAATAAAACTTCTTGTATTGTTAAAGTTAAAAAACATGTTCTATAAAAAAAGTCATAAAAAAATTTGCCAATTTTTGAAAAAAATGGTTTTAGGGTAGTCGGAATACCTTAAGATATTAAAGTCGTATTGTAGCTTTTGCTTCAAAAAATAGTATCATTGAATTCAATGCATTGTTATTGTATGGAAGGGGGACGCGATGAAAATTTTAGCTGAAAATTGGGTCGCAAGCATTGAAAGTTTGAGAGGCACTGTTATAAGGTTAAAAATGTAGACATAGGCATCTTCCTTATGTATATATCTTTAGTGAAACTGATATATATATATATATATATATATAGTAAGATATAAAGAAGTTACAAATGACTGTGAAATGGAGAGAAATAAAGTTTTACAAAATTAGTAACCCAATTTCAAGTTTGTATAATTTGACTAAAATATCTATTTTTGTGTACAGTGCATTCTTTTAATAGAGTTTGACAAAAACTGAATTAAACTTCTTGATTGTTAAAAGTGAAACATTTGGCCTAATAAAAAAATATTTTTTTCACACTTACATCACATGTAAAAGAAAATGATATGGAATCAAAAGGGAATAAAATAAGATAATGCTCTAATTTAATAATTTAATGGATCTTCTATACGAAACAAATATTTTGAAATATGTTTACGTCAGGCCCTAGGCCTGCTGGTAAAACAAGGAGGATGTCATTTTTAAAATATCTCTTTTTTATTGTGCAGCGAGCATAGTTAACCCAACATGGTGGCCGCTTGGCACCTAATCTAATACAACAAAAGACAACATCGCAGCAAGGAGTTACCAGTCAGTTCTTTTGCTTATGCTCCGACTACGTCAGCACTCGCTATATTTTTAAAAAGTCTTATTCACCCTCAAATCCCTACGCGATAGTAAAGAGTTTAGTTCACTCTGTTTTTATTTATTATTCACTTAATTTTGAAGTTAAGCTTTCCAGAGACCTGACATATATATATATAATCCATAAACATATACTTACAAATAGCTATAAAACTTTAGTATAACTAGTTAAGATATATAGTAGGAAATATTAGTCACGGTAGTACAGTTTCAAGAAGTCCAGTGGCTGAGCGGTTAGTGCATCGCGCTTCCACACCACAGGTCCGAGGTTCAAACCCCGGGCTGGACAAGGTCGACTCAGCTTTCATCCCTTCAGTGGGTCGATAAAATGAGTACCAAGCTTGCTTGGGAACTTACCACTGAGAGTTTCGCGTAAAGCTGACCACACCTGACCGGAACATCTGCTCATGCACCTCAGAGCCCAAGGTTGCGTATACTGATATGGGGACAGTAGACCTTGGCCCTCATGGGTTGTTGCGTCACTGATTTAAGTTAAGTATAATATCAAACTCCTGGCCTTAGGAACCAAGATTGCTGGCTTAAACAAACTTTTGGGATTAGCCGACCTTCGCCTGTAATTTGCCTATACTCTGATCCATAGGGAAAGGAAGGAAGAATATTAGAAGAAATTTAAATATTACAAATAAAATACACTATACTACTAAAATATGACGATAAAATTAAAGCCTACATGTATTTACTAGTATAGAGTTAAAATCGATGCAATATAGTAGATGTAATGATTTACTTCGTGAGTATAGCAACAAATTATGTTTCTCAACAGATACAAATACAGCAATAGTACCGCATAAAATTAAAAGTAGTAAATTGTGATAAAATAATATTAAATATGTATATATACATTAAAAACATTAAATACTGATATAAAATTAATAGAGAATAAAAGATTTCTCTCAAACATACACAATATGATATTTAAATAAAATATAGAATTATAAATTTATTAAACATGTGGCGCCATCTTTTAAAAAACTCCATAACTAATTTTAAAAAATTGCTATTATTATTATATATAGCCATTTCACTGAGAACTATTAGAAATATAATTGCAAAGAAAATTAGCATGATATCCGTGTTCAATACAATGGCTAATAAAGTTTTTAAAATTGAACTATATATTAGATTTTTCACTAACTAATACATTAATACAATAAATTGAGTTAAAAATAATATTTCTATTTATAGAGATTGTGATAAATTCGAATTCCCGTATGACACTTTATGAATGTTAAAATGAAAAGCATCTAATTTATCATAAGTATTACTATATAATTTATGATCTTTAATATACAAAGATACATTAAAGTAATTAGTTATATATAGAAATACTATATACGTGATATAAGTATTTGTGTTTATTTTAGTACATTGTAATATACAACAAAAATGTGGAGCTGGTATAAACGTATGTACATCTACTCATTGGGATGAAAAGGCTGATGGTAAGTAATATTTTAAAATTTTCAGGTTGCATCACTTTTTAAGTGATTTAAAATCATGAAAAATCAGTATCGATCCTGTGCATAAACTTAGAATCTAGAAATGTACTAATTTATTGTGAAAACGGGTAAAAAAAAATAGTTTTAAATGTGAATTTCTATTTTCTGGAATATGGTATATATTTATATATAAACTGTTAATCTTTGAAATACTTTGCTACAAAAACATTACTTAATATTATTTAAATAAAAATTGCAATCAACAGTATTTATTTTGGACTTTTATTATCAAAACACTTTGGACACTTTTTTAGATGCTTGGATATATATATATAAAGAGTAAAGATCCAAATAAAATTCTCATCTCATTCAGGTATTATTATATTTTTATTGTATAATTTTTGAAGCATTAATTAGTAATCATTACTGCTTAACACGGAAGTGAGAAAATAAAAATTTTGAAATTTTTATCATTTTATAAAATAGTTTTGCAATTAGTATGTTTATTAAAAATAAAACGAATGAATCAAAATATATTTGCAATTATATTTATAAAAAAATTATTTAAATTTTGAGAGTTTTTGAAAGAGCATGTTTTATAGAGAGCTTTGCTATATTCTATAACATATTTAAAAATAAATAATTGAAAGAGCTATTAATGGTGAACACTTTACTATATTCAAGTTTCTTATATAAATGAATTCATAACAGATAATTGTGTTTCCACATGCATCTACTTGCAAATATTTAAGTTGTTAATATATCCTTTTCATTTTTATTTGCAATAAATAAATAAACAAAACTTGAATATTTTTTTAATATCTGATAAATGCAAATTATGTTTAATTTTTGTTAATTTATTTTGAAGTAAAAAATTAAACTGTTAAACATATATCCATAATTCTTCTCATAAGCGAAAATAATATTTCAAAGTATTTTGAAATGTAAATCGATTATAAGCGGGAATTCTTAAAAATAGCAGTTCAGCAAAGAAATTTTTCTTACAAGTACTGTTTCTATATCAAGTAAGAAAATGAAAGTTAAGTATATTTTTTCCTTTTAAACTTACACTGAACTAAGCTATATATTAGTACATGATATTCCTGACGCTAAAATATCAAAATCTTATTGTGTAAATAGCGAAGTTTAAATGTTTGTTTAAATAATAATTAACCAATGTGTTGAAATTTATTATTTTGTATTTATTGTAATTTTTGGTTTCAAATTACCATGTAATAATACCGCTATATTTTTTCTCATATATATATATATATATATGTTTTGAAGATATTTCATTAAATCTCACAAGCATTTACTCCCTGTTTATTCTTTCATATTTAAACTGAAGTTTCTAGTGAACTTTTTAAAAATTTCGTGTGTGTGTTTTTTATTAAATTAGCAAAACCAATTATTGCAAAAGTAATAATACTGAATTAAAGAATGGTAGGAAAAATTAAAGTGCGAAGAGAATAAATTCAAAATAAATGATGTGGAAAAGTACATTTGCCAACAGCATAACCATTTTTAGTCTTTTTTTAATAAGTATATGTGTAATAAATTTTGAGTAAATATATTGTTTCCTTTTAGTAACTAACCGTCAAATCGTCTTATATTACAAAAACATATACCAATGTATATATTTGTAACCCAGTTTTTTGAACTTTTCAGTTTTTACGTGTATTCGTTGGGAAAATGAATCGATGATATGCATTATCAGCCTCTTCAGCATGGATATGGTATTTGGAACCATAGATAAACAAGTAATTCAGGAAACTTAAGAAAAAAAAATGCGAAAAGAGTTATTCTACCTTGTGTGTATGAAATAAAAAAAATATGTAAAGCATTAATGTTTGGTGTTTTCTAAGTTTTTTTGTTCACGTAAGATATTCAATTGAAAAATAAAAAATTCTGGCATTTAAAATCGAAAATGAGCAGTTGCATACATAAGTGTTATCGAAAATGTTTTCTTATTTTTTTTATAAAATGCAAGAAGAAAAGTAATTTATTGACATTTTCATCGTCGTGTCATTTCACTTTTCACCATCACACCATTTTTCACTACGTCATCGAAACAACAGCAATGAATATTAATGCAAGTGTACTGTTCAGTCATGTATTTTAATTTTAAAACAAATGATAAAATTAAGTGCCTATGCGATAAAAAATTCCAAGCCTGTGTCAATCCTAGAAATTATTGGGACACAGTTAGATTTATTTGCACTTCTAAATTATTAAAAATAAAACATAACATGATGATTTCCTTCAATATTCATAAGGGATGAATTAAAATTAAAAAAAAATATTAATCCTAAGAAGAGAGAAAAATCTTTATTGAGTTATTTATAAAAACTGAACACTATTAATTATATTCTATGATTATTAAAGTGGGGAATCAATTGTATTCAAATTTCCTCACTGAGCCATTGGATTCATCGGGACCTCCTGAACAAACGTGTCACATTTTCCATTCGCAACATACTTCTCCAAGAGTTCTGAAATGCATTTCTAAGGGGGAAAAGGAAAATTAAAATATGACTAAAAATACACATTCATGGACAAAAACATTAACGCTCCAAGAAGGAGTCGTCAATATGAAACGAAATTTTACATACGTAATGAGTACTTTGATATAAGTAAATGATTAGAAAATTAAATAAAAAGGATAATTTATTTCAGAGAAAAAGGCCAAGGAACTGAGGACTTGATAGCTGGTTGAAACCACTCTAGCGCGAATTCACGATGCTATACGATTGTCATTGAGGCATACAAGTTTTGTATGATGTCTTGAGACATTTCGTTCCATATTTGCTGTAACCTTGCCTCTCTAATTCGTTCAAACTCGGGGGATGCCCAACTCGCCGTCACAAATGATCCCAGATATGCTCGATTGGAGATAAATATGGGGATCGGGCAGGCAAAGGAAGGGTAGACACAGCGCAGAGACAGTCTTGTGACACCCTTGCCGTGTTAGGCCGAGCATTGTATGGTTGAAAAAGGATAGCATGAGCCGGGAGCCGTTGCATGAGTAGCAACACATGTGGTTTCAGGATGTCATGGACATACCGCTGGGCAGTCATGGTGACACGGTTCAATACTGGGGGTGACCATGTATTGTAGACAATGGCACCCTATACCATCACCTACATCATTGTGTCGCTGTTAAGCAAAGGCAGGATTGCGGCGTTCACCACGTGGTTTTCCACGCACGAACACGATTGTAATCACTGCTCAGATTGAATATGGATTCGTCGCTAAAGACGACCTGGTTTCATTCCTCTGCAGTTCAGTTTCCTCGACCGCGGCACCATTCCAAAAGAAGGCGACAAGGGCAGCACACGTAATGGGCGCCGCGATTCCAAATGTCCTTCAGCCAGGCGCCTTCGTATGGTTCGAGAAGACAGGAGCCCCTAGTGAAGGTGCTACCTGTGCCTAGATGGCGACCGATGAAGCAGTTGGCTGTACGCGTGCATTTCTTACGATGTGGCTGCCTTCTCGACCACTGGTCTGTCGAGGGCGTCCTGATTCTGGTCTTGGTGTAAATGACATCTCTCGGATCCACTGGTCCCAACACCTCCTCATAACACAATCAGAGCGCCTAATTGAAGGGCTACACGCCTAGTTGACCACCCAGCTTAAATCATGCCGATGATTCTCCCCCTCTCAAACTGCGACAGCTGCTCATATTGTCTTCGAAATCAGCTTAATGGCACGTCTACCTCAGCTCTTGCTTTTTAAATGATTCAGCACAATCAAACAAGCTTTGGTAATCTGTTTTATACTCCACGGAGAATAACGTTAAATACCCTCTACCGGCTATACGTAATGCGCAATCACGCTGCATTTCTAATCATTTGCATATCTCCACGTAAGGTACCTTCATGCCAAGTTTCGTTACGATACCGCAATTATCTCTTGGTACGCTAATTTTTTGTTAATGAGTGTAAAAACATTATAAAGAGTGTTTTTTTCCAGGTATAGAAGTTTAAGTTGGCATTACTTTCCAAGATGGCGACCGATTTAACAGCTGTCAAGTGATTTATTCTCAGTTTGGTTTGGCAATTCATCATGAATAGACTCACGCCTCATAGAGATTCGACGAATGGGTCCAAAACGAGATTGCCGTTCTTCCCGATTTTCATAAGCGAATTTTGTTTAGCGATGAAGCGCACTTCTGGTTGAATGGCTACTTCAACAAACAAAACTGCAGCATTTGGAGTGAAGCTAATCCACAAGTGTATGTCGAAACACCGTTACATCTAGAAAAACTGACTATTTGGTGCGCTTTATGGGCTGGTGGAATCCTTCTTCAAAAACGATGAAGGCCACAACGTTACAGTCAATGGTGATCGGTATAGAGCCATGATTACTAACTTTTTCATTCCTGAATTGAACAATCATGATGTCCAGGAGCTGTGGTTCCAACAAGACGGCGCAACATGTCACACAGATCGTGCCACAATCGATTTATTGAAAGACACGTTAGTTGACCGCCTAATTTCACGTTTTGGACCTGTGAATTGGCCTCCAAGATTTTGTGATTTAACACCGCTAGACTATTTTCTGTGGGGCTATGTAAAGTCATTGGTCTATGCGGATCAGCCACAAACGCTTGACCATTTGGAAGACAACATTCGCCGTGTGATTGCTGATATACGGCCACAAATGTTGGAAAAAGTCGTCGAAAATTGGACGTCCAGATTGGACTACATCCAAGCCAGCCGTGGCAGTCATATGCCAGAAATCATATTTAAAATGTAATGCCACAAGATTATCTTTCGAATAAAAAAAATTCATGTCAATCGAATAATACATCGTTGTTTTATTGCAATTCAAAGTTCTATACCTCTAAAAAAAACCCTTTATATATTCCTATCGATGCCGGACTTATTTCCAATGATAATGTTACTGAAAATCGGGTGCGGATTAGAATAGAAGTCGAAAAAATTCCTTAGATGGGAGAAATTGAATGTGATATTCTGATGGTTAGAGCAATTAAAGGCTCTATCATGGGTATTTAAAAATTTTATACTGATCAAACAAATGAATTATTTACTTCTTATTAGATCTCATTTTAATTTTTTAAATAAGTAAATATCACACATGAATAAACCTTTTTACACTAATCTTTATTTTTTCACAAAAAATCTGTTGAGAATTAAGATTGTGGCTTATAGAATCTCTCGAGATCGGCTTGTGTTCGAATAAATACGGTGTATATGCTGAAAGCGTAAATTAACGAAAGATAACATATATTCTTATTTGCAATCGATTAAGCCTGCAAAAAATAACATACTAAAAAATACATAAATAACTTTAAAAACTTGACTAATGATAACTAATAAAAACTATATACCTAAATGCAGTAAAATCGGTATATAACGAGTACTTTTAAGACAAAAAATCAAAATAAGACAATATCCAAATTTACGTGTGTGCGTTATACTTCGGGTATATAGCTTCAAAAATAAATAAAAAAAAATTGAGCATAAAAATAATTAGGCTTCTACATAGATGAGAATACTGTTTATTTAAAAGAAATGACATACCTAATGAACTTAAAGGGTTGTAGTTCTCAGAGTATACTGTTTTTTCAAGATCCTGGGATATATATATAATACCTCGAACAAATTACTTTAAAACATAAGAGCACTCATTGGACGAGTACATTTCAGATTTCTTCGTAAAAAAACGGGGTGCCCGTTACGCGGTGAATATATATAACAATATTTTTAAAAAAATGCGGCTTGGATGCATAGGTGTGAGTTATACGCGTTATACACCGGATTTTACGGTACTTAAAAAATAGTACATAGTCATAAATTTGAAAATCGCATAAGCAACATAACATTTGAAGTCGAAAAATGTTTTTGTCTAATCAGGTTTGAATTATATAAAAGATATTTTGAATAGCTTTTGATAGGAAATAATTTTTGACATATACAAATAAACATAATCGTCTAATATCGCAATTAAAATTATAATCGTCAGAAAATTAGGATTATTTTAAGTATCTTTTTAAGAATTATTTTAAGAGTTATTAATGTGAGATCAAAGAATTATTTTTATTAACCGTTTTTCATTTTGGTGCTTATTTCGTGTAACCAATAATGTAAAATGACACTTTGGATATCCGTTGGGTCCTAATATAGCCCACCCCCGGTTTTTGTGCTTTTTTGTCGCCAAGTTGGGAGATAAGTTCGCCAAGCTAGCAACCCTTCTTTTTTTTAAATTCTTTAAAATAAGAGACCGTTATTTGTGACCGTTAGGTATCGGCAATTAGTAATTTCCGTTAATTTCGTTAGCTTCAGCAACCCTACTAACTATGTATGAGTGGTAAAGGCCGTTACCATTTCTGCGACGCTTTGGGATTACCGGTCACTGTTACGAGACGAAAGCAAGGTTTATTTTCTTTTTAAATTTTTTGTAAAAAAGGTGGTAATTATTAGATGGTGCTTTTGAAATGATGGCGATAACGTACGCTAGCAGGAAAGGATCCGCATGATGTAAGGAAAGGTACGTTGTTTGGCAAAAGCCGTTTGAGTAATTTTAGACTGTGTTTCATAACTTTTTAAGATACTAAATCATACAGGAATTTGTTCATAATGGTTCAATTTTTCTCCTTCGAACATCAATTCGTTCTTTTTAGAATGTACTTAATTTCCTTCGTTGAATTTTATCATTAATTTGTTCTTATTAACGCCTTAAAAATCAGTTTTTCTACATTGAGCTTCGATTCCTTTTCGGAATGTTCTTAATTGCCGATTTTTGAAAAGTTAAAAAAAGAATTTTTCATTTTTGACCTAGGGCTATACATTTTTATTTATTAGAATGTCCTTAATTTCTTATTTTTAGAAGACGAGACTTTACTGAATTTGTTCGTAACGTTTGAAAAATTTCTCTTTCGAGCTTCTGATTCTTCTTTTTTTCGGAATGTTCTCCGTTTCCTATTTTTGAAATGCTAAATTTTTCATGGAATTATTGTTCCGTAAGTTTTAAAAAGTATCTGTTATCAGAAGCTAAATATGAATTTTTTCTTAAAGTTCTAATGTTTTCCATTTCTGCTCCTTCGGACAAGAAGCCATGTTTCTTCCTGTTTGCCTGGACGCGACTTTGGAAAACGCGCCTTGGCGCCATTTTGGCGCGACTTGAAAAAATCTTCGCCAAGGGGTGGGCTATAATAGGAATTTACCCACAAACCGGTGTGCAATTGTATCGATCAAAACATAATTTACACCAAAAGATTTACGCTAAAATTTAAGAACTTTCAAAATTAACAGTCTTTTTTATTTTTATCTGAAATATTTAAACATTATATATATATATAATTATTCTTTTTTTTAAAATAAATTTCTTATTTTGTAATTTCCGTGATACGCTTCAAAAATAAATATCTATGGTGGAAAGTTTATTATTTTGAAACAGAGAAACTCCATATCCTCTACACAAGAGGTCCCCAATCACCGACTCACGGATCGATCAAATAGTACGGGGCCAAGGATTGAACATTGAATTATTTCCATTTTACTACTATTAGGTCACACCCACTCTTTCTATATTTATTTATTTATTTGTTTATTTTTTATCTTGGTGAAATTTTCAATCGTTAATAAAACACATTTTGAAGCACTCAATTGAGCTGAAATTTTATATGCATGATTATTTTGGATAACAATACAATAATTTAATTATAATTAATAAAAATTAATTGATAAAAACTAATTATTTAAAGAATTACAAATACAGCTACTTTGGTGACTTAGCGGCCCTATTTGGCGACTTGTGTCAAAACTTGTAAAGGTTTTTTTCTCACGTGCATTCAGTTGAACTAAATTTTTATATACACGATTGTTTGGGATGTCAATACGATACTTAAATGATAATTAATAAATATTAATTACCACTTGATGTCGTGATTCTGTCCTATGTATATACATATTTATATTAATCGTAACTATTTACTAAAAGTAGCTAAAATAAAAATTTTCTTTGTTGATCGAAGTAGGAATTGACTTAAAGTATCCGACAACGTAGGAACCGTGATTTTAAAAAAGCGCACAAATGGATATTTTTCATGATATTTAGTGTCACTTAGATTAGAATACATGTATAAAAATGTTTAAAGACATTTTGAGTAAAAAAATTATTTAAATACAATATTTCGACAAAAAATTAACTTGGAATAACCTTCTTTCAAAATGTTCTCCTTTTGGGAAAAATGCTTCCATTATAATAATATTTTGCCTGTATATAGCTCAAACCTCTGTACAGAGGCTCAACTATGATTTTTTGAAAAATTCACACTATTTTCAGAGTTACAACTAATTGAAATAAGTATTGGCGTTTTTTACTTTTAATTTCTCCCTTCTGTTGTCGAAAAACATGGATAAATCCACTTCTAAGTTATATGTTTCAAAAATTTTAGTTGAGCCTCTGTACAGTGGTCTGAGCTATATATACAGGCAAAATATTATTATAATAGAAGTATTTTTCACAAAAGGAGAATATTTTGAAAATGGGTCATTCATTCTATGTTCATTTTTTATCAAAATATTGTATTGAAATAATTTTTTATTGTAATACACACACAATTCTTAAAATAATTCTATATACATTTTCAATCTAAGTGAGACTAAATATAAATATTATCCATTTATACGCTTTTGCAAAATCCCGGTTCCGAACGTAGTCGGATAACTTAATTTTTTTTTTTTAGTATTACTTGTTTACTGTGTCTTTCTCTCGGGTTTGTGTACTACACTTTTACTTTATATTCCCTCTTAAATCACATTATGTTGATTTTTTTGGTGCTACTGTTTTTATTTTAAAAACCTTTTTTAATGCAATTAAATTGATCGGCTCCGGTTGCTTAGAGGTAGCGTTCCCGCTTTGCAAGCATAAGTTTGAGGGTTCGGCCCCGGCTGGAGTCAACAGATTTTCTGGATGCAAAAATCGTAAGCACGCCTGTCATATGATTATGTAGCATGTAAAAGATCCATTGAGTATTAATTTGTCTCTAATACTCTCGGAAAAATTAAATCACGCAATATTTAGCATCCGACGAGAGCTTGAATTAAAATTAATTCGAACGCCCAAATTTGGTAGTGATGGTGCCACCATGAAACCATGGATGCAAACAACATCCGACGTCTGTGGTCCGCGGTATAATTATCAAACGCTGGCCGGCCCTTGACGATAAAAAAGTTGAGGAATACTACTCTACTCTTTTGTTAATATTTATGGTCACGAAATAAAATAAACCATTTTAATCTATCTTTCATTAAAGTTTTCTTTAAGTTATTATAACTAACCAAAAATATAGCACTCACCGCTGAATCTTTAATTCTCATACACTTTTGTTTGTTAGCAGGTTTCCCGCAAATATCCTGTAAAATAAAAGTTTTTATTTGCAATTTTTCAATAACAAACTGTTAATTTCATCTGGATTATACTATTACGTGTTATTTTTAGTAAAATATATTTAGTAGAAATTCTATAAATTACTCAAATATTAAATATCTAACCTTATTTTTCGTTAAGAGAACATATTAAGAAAATATTCACATTACACTTAACAATACTTCATATGACTATGGTAGAAATATTTAGATTGCCTAGTGTTAAAATGTGTGTATATAATAAATATATTCATCGTAACATACATTTTTCGTTTGGAGTATACCATTAACAAGAAAACTTTGTTATTGACTTTACCTAAATTAATATAAGTCGTTATATTTTTTTATTTTATTTTTCATGTACTGGTATCTTATGAATTCCACTTATTTATTTTCATTATAACTGCTTAACAATGTGAACCGGTAAGAGAAATCTGTATTCTTGGAATGATGTATTTCGAATTTAAAAGAGGTGTTGTAGTGGTTCTTTACAGTCAACACCCCATTTAAAAAAATCCCATTTTTCTCGAAATTATTCAAATTAAATGAAAAATATACATTAAAAATTTCAGGGATAAATTTCAAGACAACAACAATCTGTAATGTACCTAATGTTATATTTTTTATATATATTGTTATGAATCATATTAATTTTTATATGTCAGTATTTTAAAGAGAAATACACAATTTTTAGAAATGTTATTGCAATTTTCGTATGAATTTGATTAAAAATGAACGCACAACTTACCTTAACATTAAATGTACCCTTTTCCAAGAAAAACTCATTCAATGTTCTCTGAAACAAAAATATATAAAAATTAAGCATTTTATGCAGTACGAACACACTCTACCTGAGTATGCAGCAATACAGTCTATAGACTACTGTATTTTTCCTCCATTTTTTGCTGTATATGATGCAATTCGAAGCAACTTATTGCGTTGGTATGTTATATTCATTAAAATGAAAAACATTAGTTTTACTCTTGTATATTTAAAACCTATTTTTAATGTGTAGAATAAACAGAAAGACTCAAAGACTCACAGACAAATGATATCTTATACAAATTTAGTATTGGAAATCAGGATTTTGATTCGGTACCTATTAAATATATAGTGAGGAAAGGAAATGGGTCGTTTGTTCCAAGTTTCAAGATGCAAAAATCTTGCAAAAACACTATAAGACTGCAGAAACTATCGAAACATTCAAATCGTTCTAAAAGTGTGACTTAACGTTTATTAAACGTAATACGTCGTATGAACTAAAACCTCATTCGGGAAGATATGTGCGTGATTGACATTCACAGTGATAGACGGATTCAAAGAATGGGTTCAACTCAGATAATGTCGATTCACGAAATTAGTAGGGTTCCTCGGTTGCAAATTTTTAAGGACATTAAAAACACTGTTTATAGATGAATTGCAAAATATGGTAATAGAAGGTTCTGACCAGGGCAACAGTTGTAAGCGCTTTGTATATAGATAAATTAGGAAACAATGTTCTTGTACAATCTTATCGAAATATGGCATCTCTGAGGTTTTGAAAATAGGAGATTCTGTGTAGGAAAAGCCTTAAGATATGATAAGAGTGTAAAGGTTGTTCAGTGCTAAAAAGAGGAAATTACCGCGTACCTGATGGCTGCCAATACCATCACACCGGCTGTTGGGCCTGTATGACAATATTGATGGAAGTCAGACATATGCATTGATTTCTGTGCCTTCATATACGGATTCGTTCATCATAATGCTGCTCGCAGAATGAGGACTCGTCCGAAAGGATGACGACGTACAGCCCCAGCAAGTAGTCTTGCTGTTAAGACAGTTGCATTTCTGAGTGTCTTTACGAGGGTGGTCTTAGAAGTACGCGACCCCACAAAGAAAACCCAAACATTTTGAAATTTTTTTTTCAGCATAATCTCCTCTCAGCTCTATACACTTTTCCTAGCGATGTTCAATAATTTCGATACCCTTTTCATAATAAGAACTGGCTTGCTCCTCAAAATAGCCATTAACTGCCGACATCCCTTCTTCATCGTTGGAAAACTTTTGAGCACTGAATCAATTTTTTCAAGTTTGAGAATACAAAACAATGCGAGGGGACTAAATCTGGCGTATAGGGTAGAGGTAGCAATTCAGACTTAAATTCATTGAATTTGACCATTGCAATAACGGTTTTGTGAGCAGGCGCATTGTCTTGATGAAACAACACTTTCTTCTTAGCCAAATGAGGCTGTTTTTGCTTGATTTCTTCGCTCGAACATTGCAATAAGCTCGCGCAATACTCGCCGTAGATAGTTTTACCCTTTTCAAGTTAGTTAATGAAAATTATCCCACGCGTATCCCAAAACACCGATGCCATGACTTTGCTTGCAGATGGAACGGCCTTCGCCTTCTTTGGAGCCATTTCTCTCTTTTCAGTCCATAATTTTTATTGTTCTTTTGTCTGGTAGGTGAAGTGATGGACCCATGCTTCATTCATGGTTATGAAATGGTGCAAAATTTCTGCTTTTTTGCTGTGAAACTTCGCTAAACACTCAATTGAACCATCTTAACGACACTGTTTTTGCTCGAGTGTGAGCAAACGCAGCTCCCATCTTGCACACAGCTTTCTCATGTTCAAATTTTCAGATAGTATATGTAATGTACTGCACTTTTTGAAAAGTCTGAGATGTCTGCTGGCTTGCGCACTTTCAGTCGACGATAATCCAATACCGCTTTGTGGATTTTCTTCACCATTTCTGGAGGCATCACCTCATTTGGTCGACCATTGCGATGAATCGTCTTGAAGGCACGTACGGCCTCTTTTAAATTCTGCTACCCAATATTTTACTATTGTAAATGAAGGAGCAGACTCCCCCAGAGTGGAATCTAGTTCAGCTCTTATATTGGTTGGGCTGAAGCCTTTCAAAGAAAAGTATTGTATCACATAACGATGATCAATTTTCTCCATTTTCACAAATTCACTGAAAACGTTCACTTTTAATGGCTGCCAAACAAATAATAAACAACGTGACGTCTTCAAACTTGAAACATAGTCTTTATAGATTGCGTACTTTCTAATACAGTGATAATTTTTAAAAAACTATTAGCAGCATCTCTAGGTTAGACCGGGTACTTATGGGGCTACCCTCGTATACTGAGGTGTCGAAAATATTCGCCATACAAACAGTCCATGTTGTTACAGACGTCGTTACGTTACCCGTGCAAGTCTTGTCATGCTGCAAACAAACCTACTGTTTGATGCGCCAAGATCGACTGATAATGTCTTTCCTCTTGGGTGTTAGTGAAGGGTAGCTCTTAAGGGCCCCGTATAACTTTTAATATGACCTTCCGAAACATATCAGTTTGATATTCGTATGATAGGAGTTAAAATCTGGCTTATACGCGTAGCAATATTGTGAATATATGATTTTATAGTAATCAACTATTATTCAAATGATATTTCTGGATGATAGGCTCACCTCTCGTCTTTTATACGGAATTTGAGATACCATGATTCCCAACTGTATTCGATGTATTGAACAAATTTAGAGTCTTAAAATACTAGGCTTAAATATATATTCTCTTAAATTTAAGATTAGATTAATTTTGTTCTAATGATTTCTGGTAAAAATTGTTAGTTAATTGAAAAAAAAGCTAGTTTCCGCTCACATTGTTACAGTCTCGTTTTATTTAAAAAAATACCTGTACCATAATTGTAATAATTTTAAACTTTGATTATTTTATTTTCCTCCAAAAACATAAATCAGATTTATAAATGTAATATATTTTAAAACTATAATATTGAAGACACGTATAAAATAAATTTACAATAAGAAGAAAAAGAGGGAAAAAAGCATACTTGATCTTTTTCGTTCATTGTGCAAAAGACTTTGTTAATTTTGTAAATATCATACTCAGTAAATTCGCCAACAGGGCATTCCTTGAACCAACTAGCATATTCCTTTTGTTCCTACAAATAAAAAGATTTATGCAAATTAGAATATAGTTTTTCATACTTGTTAGACAACTTTACTAATGAAACGAATTTGTTTCTCAATCGTTTGGCAAAAATGTAATATGAAGAGAAAAAGATATACTTTCTAGACAACGAAATAGCTCAAAAAGGCCGTAGACAAATTATTAAAATATCGAATTAATACTAAACTTTACGAAATTTAATACAAATATTATTTGATACACCATTTATATCGGTTAGCATAGTGTATACAGATAAACTGATTCATGATATTTAAATTTAAAGTAATGTATTCTTATAAATATTTTATTCTTATTTGAAAATAAAAAAATGAGTTTGAAACACAGAATATTTGATTTTAATCATTAAAAAAAAGGGGGGGGGAATTAAGTTTACTTTGCTAGAAGATTTTTGTGAAAAATACCTCGAAATAATTTTTCTCATGGTTTAAAATAATATAAAAAATTTAAAAACAAAATTTTTGAAGATTGTAGCTTTTAATTAGTTTAATTATTAAAATGATCTTGAATACAAAAAAATCATTTCAAGAAAAATGAATGTGAAGGAAAATAAGTGCCATTGAGAGTTACGAAGTCATTTAAAATACCAAGCAGCCATTTGAAAGTCCATAATCACAAAAATAATCTCGTCTGCTAGTTTTTGATGTTTATTATAATTATATGCTCATTGCCATAAAAATTTATGCACCAAGAAGTAAAAGTGGAATTATTATGAACTTTGGCGAGAAGGTACGTGTCAAGCAGATATGTAAATGTCGCTTATCCGGTACAGTGTTTAGCGACGCTGACTGCTGTGCTGTAGGGTCTGGGTTTGAATCCCGGAGAAGACATGGTTGTTTGTAAATGTATAGTTTCTTCGCGGCATGGGGGTACTCTAAATAGCCGTCGAGCCGCAAGTCCCCTCGGGAGGTTGGAGGAAGAGAGGTAGGATATTTACACAATATCACCGTATTTGTTGCAATTAAGACATCAGACAAAACAATAATCTGCGAAAAAGCTGGAATGTATTGGATTATTCAAAATTGTCTTCTGATCTTAAACTTTTGTGTAAGCGACTGTAAAATCCTAAAAATTACTAAACATTTTCTTTTCTTTCAATTAAAGTTAAGTATCTGTATTTACCTCTTCATTCGGTGTGGTGTAGCAATCAAAAACATCCTTTTTTGCTTCTGGACCTGAAAAAAGCTAAACTTTATTGACCAAATATTACAGAAACAACAATGAATTCAGTTGTTGAATTAAGTATTTTTATTAATTTTTCTTGTATTTCACAAGTGCTCCTATCTGAGATTCTATAAATAGTTTTATTCCATAACTGATGCAATTAATTTCTTGAATTAGTGCTTATGTTGTGTTGTGTGCTAACAAAGTTACTAGCACGTATAGTGTTTTAGCTCAAGATTGCTATAAATTTCTGGAAGTGATAAAAAATTTATTCAACTCTATGTGTATATTTTTGCACAAATTATACGATTATTACAATTAAGTTCTCTAGAAAATAATTTTAATAATTTTGAAAAATGTGGAATACTTTCGTTAGTTCATTTTATAAACTTTATTTACTTTTTAATTAATACTTCTAAATATGAAGTATTTCTAAGTTTTTTTCTAAAATTTAAGAGCAAAGTAATGTTTTTTTTTCAGTTTGGTGTGTTCTGCAACAACTCGTATACAACCTATGCATAATTACATGCCAACAATTATGGGATATTAAATGTATTGCCACGTAGTTATACAATTGATGTTATTTTAGCCAAATTGAGACAGAAAACCTCCAGGAAAAGAAGTATGAAGAAATATACTTTAAAATATAAAACCTGCAATTTCTTTTTTAATGAATACTTTAAAAATGTCATTGTAAATATATAGCTTTAAAATCTTTTTAATTAAGAGTATTGGAATGTAATTTAATTTAGATGTCTTTTTTAAAATACTTAATATATATATATAGTATTGGAATTAAATGCGGAAAAATTTTAAAGTTAACTACATTAAACTACATTATCAATTGTATTTTACAAAAGAAAATAGAAATATGTGTAGGACATTGCTTTACGAGTAATTTTGCAGTTATTGTAAGGGATTGATTACACAAAGTAAAAACGTGATTGTGGAATCTGGTGTAGGCGAAAATACATCGATTCAAACAATTCTTTTTACAAAAATAATAAGAAATAATAAGAAATTACGTTTTTGAGTATATAACCTTTTAAAAGTGTTTTTAACGGGATACAAAAATAATTAAAGCTTCGTAAACGGAATTTGTTTGCAATAGAATTGAGGAAAATAGTGTATTATCCTAGATCGCATGTAGTGGAAATTACGTTTAAAACCTCTTTAAGATACCAGCCCTATTTCACAGTCTAGAAAGTTTTAAACTAATACTTTATTTGGTTATTTAATCTTCACAGGAAACTTATTATTACTATAACCAGTATTAAACTGAGTTTACTTGGAATTTATTGTGATGCTAATTTAGAGTTATACAGAAAGTTTTGAATTGGTGTTATTTTGCGATATTCCTTCTCATTGTGGTTTACTTATTTAGCATGAATTTCTGAACACGGATATATTCCTTTTAGTGAACCACATGTAGTTACCGAAGTGTTTATGCAAATATATATAGTAATGGTTTCAACTATTATCTTGTTTTTTTTTAACGGCGTTCTTAGATGCAGTAATATTAATTTTATGATAAAATCTTTGTATTGTGTGTGTGTGAATATATTACTAATCCAGGATGTACATATTGAGGCTTTAAATTAGAATATAGATTTAAACAACAGACATGCTGAGGGTTATATATTTTGTGAATAAATTTTGTACCGAACAGCATTTACTTCCACCTATTGTGTGATTTCATTTACCATTTAGCTCATCTTTTTATTTGTATCTCTCTTCAAGCTGTAAATCTTTAATATAATTAAAAAATATTTTTTTGACATCTTAAGCGATTTTATTATTTAAATAATCACGAGTGCATTTTACGTGAGGCCTCCTAATTTAGCATATTAGCTGAATTTGAAGTTTCTATATGTATACTTTATTTTAACATAAGATGTATTGATACAATTCTAATTATGGTATAACTTTTTAATAAGCAAATAATTTTTATTTGACAATTTATGGGGGGAAGCAAAACAATGCTTATGCGAAGTAAAATTATGAATAATGTAAGAAAAAGAGAAGCGTTTAATTCATTATTAACTGTGCATACCTTTTTATGATTCATATAATTTTTTGTGTATATATATCCAAAAAAACATTTAGAGTTCTTCAATATCGTTTTTTACATGCTTGGTAATAGTTACTGCAAAGCTTTTCCATCAAGTTAGCCACTTGACTTTAAATATTTTTACTCTATAAATATAAAATTTATTTTTGTTTGAATACTATTCATTAAGAACCATCCCCACAACAGTTAAGTATTTTAAAATGTTTTAAGGGCGTATGATTAGCGGGTTTTTGTAGATAAAAAACAGTGTAAAAATAATATTTTAAAACTGATTATGTAATATTAATTTGGCGCTTTAGATGCAATTGACTTGCAACATAGAAATATATATTGAGAAATGAATAAAACCTTGATCTCCCTTTGTTCTTTCATTTTCCTCGATCATAATTTATAGATTTTAGATTAAATAAATGTAGATATAATTAGCAGAGTTCCTGTATTTACAATAAAAAATATATCTAAATTTATATAAAATGTAAAATCACTTAACGTGCATTATGAATATTCTACCAAGTATTCTGCTGTTAATTTTTTTTAAGCCCGAAGTGATGAATGTTGGCATAAGTATCAGTTAATGTATAAATATAAACTTTTGCGTAGAATTCATGCAAACTATTACACATTGTAATATTTAATTGTTAATACCAAGTCGACTTTCCTCTCCTTTGATATTTTTAAAAGAAATTTAAACTTCTTACCTAATTCGCAATTAACTTGGCTAAAGCACCTATAAAACTGTTCATCCGTCATATCATTTTCATCAGCAACATCTTTCATCTGTTCTGCTTCTTTTTCAGCGGCAGCTATAGGTTCCGGCATTGGCATTGGTGGCTTTGGCATGTTACCAAACATTTCCATTGGTATAATAAACAACCCTAGGATACAAAGTAAAGGAAGCAAATTTTTTTGTAACATTGTGAGCAAATAAAATAATATCAGCCATAAAAACACCAATCTTCATAAATTACTTTCTTGTAGTAAAATGTAGTATGTTGAACATCTTTTATATATTACTGAATGCGTGACTGAACTATTTTGCAAAGCTTTGAGTTTTTCGTCGTAAATTTTCGTGATACTCATGTAATTCATTGATCAATGGCTTGAAAACAGAGTGTGATCGAAAGGTATTCATTTTGATTTATTCGTCAACAAAGTTTAGGGGAAGTTTAGATCTTGTCATTGTTATGATGTGTTTGTTCACACTCTTATGTGTTATTTCCTATTATCCGCTATTTTCAGGTTCGACAGTGCATTATCACATGCAAATAGCAAATAAATATGGGAACTCCTCTTACGGAAATGAAATTACACTAATTCTTCTTTTAGATAAAACTGTTGGAATCAAATAGATTTTTTATATTTCTTGAAAAAATTAACTGCATTTAAATACAGTCAATAATTCTTCAATTTTTATGCCTATTTAAGGTCAGAAAATAAAATAAGAAAACATCGGTATTGTATTTTGATAGTTGAAAATGACAAAAAAAAATGACATTATGATAAACTATTTTGGTTCAAAATAATATTATATTTACAAAAAAATAATTTTACTTTTTGTTAAAAGTATATGCTGTAGATTATATGTATTTTAATAATGGATACACAAGTCACGGGATGTTGTTTCATTTCTGAATAGGAAATTTAAAAAAATGGTGGATTAGGAGGTCGAATAAAGTCCTAGCAATGCTTGATGTTTTCCAAAACCAGGCCTTACGCTTAATTACTGGAGGTGTTAAAACTACTCCTGTACTAGCTATGCATTTACTTTATGACGTACAGCCAATGACTAACCTGGTTTGGAGGAATGCAGCTATCCTTAAAATAGACTTACTAGATTCCCAAATATTTCCTTTTGGCATGAATACTACTTTAACAGATCTCGTAATCTAAAGACTCAGAAAGGTTTCCTTCAGTGCGTCTGGAATATCGCCCAATATAATGCTATTAATGGCAAAAACTATGAACTATTATTTCACATAAATCCACTGGAATTTATGGTTCTCGATATTAGATTAGATTTGACTTTGAACGTGAGGTAGAATTACCTTTGCCCAAATGCTCTTCGTGCCATCGCTTTGGAAACTCTTAATACTCGCTATTCCCCTGATGAGTGGCTTCATATCGGATGGTTCTCTTTTGGATTTCACTCAAGGCGCTGATGCTGGAGTTTTCTGTGATCTTTTTTCCTTCTCTCATGTCGGCTCTAATACGGTGAAGTGAGGCAATTCATTTGGCCCTTCATCAGCTTTTTGCCCGTCTGTCCACTTCTGATAATGCTGTAATTTTATCTGATTCAAGTTCTGCCATTCAGGCCTTGGCAAGTAACCAAGACAAAAGTTCCCGAGTCTATGATTACAGGGAGCTGCTAAGCAGAATTCCAATAAAGGTTGTCATCCAGTAGGTGCCTTCCCATTGTGGCCTTTGGGGAAATGAAATGGTGGACCTTTTAGCAAAAAGAGGCTAGGATATTCTCCAAAGATCTACTAGAGACCTTCCTGTTCACTCAGCAAAACTTGAAATCAATAGCAGTTTTAAAAATGCTTTCGAGATGCCGCTACCAGTGCTGTCAAAAATAAATTTTGGAGGGTGCTAATAAAGTCTAACTGTGTCTCGACTCTCCTCGTTCTGTTGCTGTGGCTGAGTTTAGATTATTGACTGGATGTGATTGCCTTTGTGCTCATTTGTATCTTTTTAATCTGACTGACTCCCCGTTTTGTGTTTTGTTGTGCTTCTGGATATGTCATGGACGCTTCTCATCTAGAGTGTACTCTGCACTTAAGAGTTTCGACTGTATTGTGGAAGAAATATTGGAGAGTTCATTGCCTAATGACCTGAAGGTCAATGGCCAGGTATTTGATAAATAAATATCAGATAAAATAATTTCCGTGTGCCACAAGTATCACACAGGGATTACAGAAGTAAATAAAAGTAACAGAAACGATACAAAGGAAAAAAAACACAAATCGCAGAGCAAGAAGTACTGAATTAAGGCGTGTTGGAAAGCTAAAATCTTATTTTTTGACAATGTGAGATTTTTACATTTTCAAATTGTATAGATTTTAACCTTTCTAAAAATACCTTACTTTAACCTCTAGGGTATTTAGAAGCCCTTAAAACGTATTTTTAAATAATCGTTGAATTTGGGCCACGCCCATTTTAATGGCGAAAATTGTAAACAAATTACTTTGTTTTTGCTTAAAAGTGTAACGACTGATATAAACCAAAACATGTATCTTTTATTTTAAATTGAGCCTCTTATTTTTTTATTTCCTAGCCGATTAGAAGTCTCACTGTATACATTAAAATCAATTTATCTCAAAGTGTAAATTTTAATTTGCGATGTACCTTTTCTAAGAAACTACTGTTCACAGGTATGGAAATTTTTTATGAATTATTTATAATGATGTCTAATATATACTAAAATGAGCTTTTTGTAAAAAACTCAAAAATTTAATTTTTACAAATTTTTTAAGTAAAAAATGGGTCAAATTTCGCAATGTTTGATAAAATATTTCCTAATTTATTTAAAAATTCAAAATTAGCTAAAAGCTCATTTTAGTATAATGAGAGAGGTGTACTTCACAATAGTATGAAAAATTTCAAGCATGTACATAAAACAGATTTTGAGAAAAGGTACATCGAAAACAGCCAATTTAACATTGTCAGTATAGAGATAGGTTTCCAACTCCCCTTAAAACAAGTAAGTTACAAAAGAAAAATAATAATTTTATAAATATTGCGAATGCTGCTTTGCTGTAAGCAGTTTGGGGGATGCCAGTTAGTTATAAGTGCATGCAATTTCTTCTTTAATTAGTATTGAGCAAAAATGAATGAGATTTTATAACCTTTGCTTACTACCAGCACAATAACCATAATATTTGGCAATCACAGGCGATAAATTTGTTACGTTTACTTCATTAGTATGGATATAAACGCCACTGAAAATGATTCATCTACTGGATTGAATTCTAATTTTCTGGAACATGTGATTTTAGTGATGAATCTTGCTTTCACATATGGGGAAAAGTTAATAAGCATAATTGCCAACTTTAGGGAAATGGAAATCCTCACCAACTATGTTGATATGAACGGGATATACCTAAAGTCAACGTGTGGTTATGAATGCACATAGATGACATCATCGGTCTATTTTTTTTCGTAGAGAAGGCAGTTACGGGACACGTTTATCCTGATATGCTGGAAAATTTTGCTGTTCCACAAATTCCGCCAGGTATTCTGTTCCAACAGGATGGCGCTCCACAGTAATAATAACTTACTTCTATCACGATGATGTTACCGCATTTCTGAATAGGACACTTCAGAAAAAGATGGATTGGGAGAGGGGCTCAATTGCCTGGCCATCAAGGTCTCGGATTTGATTCTACTAGACTTTTTTGCTTGATGATTTATTAAATCTGTAGAATATAAACAAAATTTTCAACTGTGGAAGAGTTGAAGGAGCGTAAAATTCAAGCATTTCGTCTATTTCTCCTAAAATGCTGCGAAACGCTTGGGGAGAACTAGATTACCATTTAGGCATTTGTCATGCTACTAAAGGGGTACACATCGAAATCTATTGATCTTAATTAAAACTTGGTGCGGTATGATTTTTCTATTTAATTTTTTAAAAAATTCTAATGGGTAGTTTGGTAATAATAAGCTATAAATTTGGATACATTTCGCCCGGACATTTTGTATTTAAACAGTATTTGTGTGGAATGAAACAAAATTAAAAAACATCTTCCGAAGTTACACTTGGAAATAATGACTAAAAATACATCAGGATCTTCAAAAAAACAACAATTGAAGTTGGTGTAAAATAACACGAAAATGATGTTTAATGACGGAATAGCTAATAGCCTAAATCATTGATTCCCAAAGTGGTCTATATCGATCTCCAGGGATCGCCTACTGCTTGAAAAGGGTCTACTCCTACAAAAAAAGTAACTGAGAGTAAACGAGGTCTACGATTATGGCTTTCAGTTAGTTTAATCTCTCTCAGTCAGTCATTCGAGTTAAGAAAATCGAATTTCAATTGGAAATCCGGGAGTCTTTTATAGAATTTTATATAACATTTTTTTTCTATATACGTATACAAACACGCATAAATTTCTTCAAAATTGTTCTGAAGTTAGAAATTTCTATATGAGAAAGCTTTATGCAATAGAAAAAAAAATTGTCGTGACTCTTGTGAGTTGAGGAAAATGTTAACTGTAAATGCATAGTTCGTGTTTCATTGTCATAAAAACTCTACAATGCGTTCAAACACAAACAGTAGCATACAATGCAAAACATGATTGTTATTAACAAAATAGGCTCATTTTCCTTTTGAATGCTAGAAATTCAAATAACGCGTACTATTTAGAACAACTCATAGAAATTATGCCTTCCTGAATGGATCTCTGGTTTTTCATTTAATTCAACTCCTGAATGTTTAAGTTATATGAGAAATGATGTTGTAATGTTTCCCTTTTAAATTTCCATTTGAAATCCAATGTTTTAAATTAAGAATTTGGTTTCATGCATGAACACTTTCTTGAAATATTATTCGATGTTATAAATTCGTATTATGCATAATGTTCATTTATTCATGATAATATACCTTTGTTTTTCAACAATATGACGCATATTAAATGCACATTAGTTGTAGTCTCTCTATTTATAGCTTGGAAAGCTAAACTAAATGCTATATTTTAGTTGGTAAAAAGTTGTTTCAATGTATCTTAATTTTTATTTTTATACACCAACAGACTTCAAACTCAATATTTGGAATGCACATAAAAAAAATTTAAAATGTTACCACACTCTGACTGCAAAATATCGTTTGGTAATATTTAATCGTATCGATACGCTTAGAAATGTTACAAGTAAATATTATATGAATATAAGTAGCAAAAAATATAACATTTAAAAATAAACTCAATACCGCGAAACATTTATAAAAAAATTTAAGTCAACTTGCTAATTATTGTTGGTAACAATGTTGTTTCAATGTATCTTAATTTTTATTTTTTACACCAACAGACTTCAAACTCAATATTTGGAATACACATAAAAAAAATTTAAAATGTTACCACACTCTGACTGCAAAATATCGTTTGGTAATATGAAATCAGTATCGATACGCTTAGAAATGTTACAAGTAAATATTATATGAATATAAGTAGCAAAAAATATAACATTTAAAAATAAATCAATAGAAACAAGTAATATAAAAAAAATTTAAGTCAATTCCTAATTATATCAACAAAGAAAAATTTTATTTTAGCTACTTTTTATTAAACAGTTACAATTAATATAAATATGTGTATACATATGACAGAATCACATCATTAAGTGGTAATTAATTTTCATTAATTATCACTAAAGTATCACATTGTCATCCAAAACAATCGTGTATACAAAATTTTAGTTCAACCAAATACTTTAAAAAGTGAAGAAAAAAAAACTTTTAAAGTTTTAACCCAAGTCGCTAAAAATGAAACCAAAGTGGCTCTATCTGTAATTCTTTAAATAATTAGTTTCAGTCAATTTATTTTAATTCATTATAATTAAATTATCGTATTTTTACCCAAACAGTAGTGTATAGAAAATTTTAGCTCAATTGAGCGCTTTAAAATATGAGAAAAAAACCTTTTCAAGTTTTGACACAAGTCGCCAAAAGGGTCGCTAAGTCACCAAAAGTGATGCCAACGTGGCTGTATTTCTAATTCTTTGAATAATTAGTTTTAATCAATTAATTTTTATTAATTATAAATAAATTATTGTATTGTATTCCAAAATAATCACGTATGTAAAATTTCAGCTCAATTAAGTGCTTTAGGATGTATTTTATTAACGATTGAAAATTCCACCAAGATAAATAAATAAATATATAGAGAGTGTGAGCTAATAGTAGGAATTGAATAACATTAAAAATATTTGGAATGTTAAATGATCCAAATTATATATTTTGAAAATTAGTTTTATTTCTATAACAGAGCCGCTCTTTACACTAAAATAAATTCATAAAAAATATGTTTTCAAAAGAATTTAATGATATTGGTTGAATTGATTACATTACATTTAGTACATTGGTTGCATTGATTAGTAATTCGGTATTAATGTTCTAAGAAATGTTTTTCAATTTTAAGAAATGAAATTTTAGATGGGTTCATTTAAAAAACACACACACATTTTTTTTGTTCTAAATTTATTAAAATTAATTTTGTTTGAAATTATAAACTTGAAGATAAACAAAATCCTATGTGATATAAGTAAAGATAATCAAAATTTTTAAACTTTTGTCTTCCGATTAAAATATTGAAGAAACAAGTAATATATAAATTTTTTTTAGTCAATTCCTACTTAGATCAACAAAGAAAAATTTTATGTTAGCTACTTTTTATTAAATGGTTACAATTAATATAAATAAACATAGGACAGAATCACATCATTAAGTGGTAAATAATTTTTATTAATTATCATTAAAGTATCGTATTGTTATCCAAAACAATCGTGCATATAAAATTTCAGTTCAACTGAATGCTTTAAAAAGTGAGAAAAAAAACACCTTTTCATGTTTTGACACAAGTCACCAAAAGGGTCGCTAAGTCGCCAAAAATGATGCCCACGTGGCTGTATTTGTAATTCCTTAAATAATTAGTTTTAATCACAATTAATTTCTATTAATTATAATTAAATTATTGTGTTGTCATCCAAAATAATCTTGTATATAAAATTTCAGCTCAATTGAGCAAAATGTATGTTATTATGTCAAAATGTCAAAATGTATTTTGTCAAAATGTCAAATGTATTTTATTAACGATTGAAAATAATTCCACCCAGATAAATAATTAAATAAATATATAAAGAGTGTGAGCTAATAGTAGGAATTGAAAAATATGGTTCCAATTTACGGGTGCGCGTTTTTCGCCGGATATAAAAATGACAGCTTTAAAAAGAAAGGAAGACGAGCGTATATTAAAAAAAAAATTAGATTTCTACATATATCGAAGTACTGTTTCTTTAAAAGAAATGGCATTCCTTATGAATTTTTTTTAATGGTTGTAGCTCTAAACGTGTACTATTTTTTTTCTAAAGCTAGGAATAATACCTCGAATAAATGACTTCAAAACATAAGCGCATTGCGTACGTACACATTTCAGGTTACTTCGTAAAAAAAGGGTAATCATTATACTGTGATCATTATACTAAAAATTAGAATTGCCATTTGAAAGTATAGGTGTGTGTTGTACGCCGGATTTTAAAGTATATTTATAGATATATATTGGTATATGCGTGTGGGGGGCTAGTGTTTTCTTTTTGTTTTTGAAATTATTTAACTTGATATTGAGTAGCTGAATTTAATTATATTAATAACACATATTTACAACCTCTTTGTACAATTATTTACATATAAAAACATTTCAAACCCCATCCAACTCTTCATCTGGCCTAACATGTTTTTATGTTTATGTGCCAGTCTTTGATAATGAAACAGGGAAACCCGTAGAATCTTTATCTCATTATATACATTACATATTGTTTCATGCTGCCCTGTGGGGAAGACTGAGTTTTCAATTGATTGCCCGTAATGTATAAAAAATTGTATATACAGATATTGTTAATACAAGTTCTATAATTGTACATATACGAGGGCTATTTTTAAAGTAAGGTGCGTTGGCGCGTAAAGTTCCCTAATTCGTGCGTGCGCCACAGCGAGTCTCTATATCACTGACCAGTATCCTTTGCAAACACACTTGCGCCATTTCCAGCTGTATAGCAACCGTGTAAGATTCGCTATGCGTCTTTAAATTGTTTAAGGTGATTGAATTGCCCGCCAAGTGTGAGAAACGATCTGTTATCAGTTTTTTGACTGTGAAAAACATGTCGGTTGCAGACGATCATTGCCAGATAACAGAAGTTTTTGGCACAGAAGCAATGCGTGACTGCGAAATTCCAAAATGGGCCAGGAAGTTTAAAGATGGGTGAACGTCCATGACGAAGAACGCTCAGGCCGATCCTCTGTAATCACTGATGATTTGATGCAAGCAGTTGAAACAAAAATTCGTGAGAACAGAAGATTCACGATGATCACTCTATAATTGGAATTTTCCGTTATTTCTCGGTCGCTGGTGTACAAAATTGTGACTGAAGACCTCAACTCTAAGAAATTGTTTTCTCGGTGGATACCCTGACACTCGTAATGGACACACAAAGAAAAGAAGTTAGCCATTTCATTGGACTTTTTGATTCGTTACGAGGAAGAAGGGGATGACATATCGAGTCGAATTGTTACTGCAAATGAAACATGGCTATCCCACATCACCCCAGAATCAAAGCAACAGTTGATGGAATGGCGACACACATTCTCTCCCGTGAAGTTCAAAGCCAAACATGCGCTGTCAAAGCGCAAAATTATGGCAACAGTCTTCTGGGACCGGCGTGATGTTTAGCTGGTGGACTTAATGCCACAAGGAACAACGATCAACGCAGGTGCCTATTGCGTAACTCTACGGAAGCTCCGAAGAGCATTGTAAAACAAACGGCGCAGCATGCTATCAAAAGGTGTTTTGCTCCTCCACGATAACGCAAAGACTCACACTTCTCGAACGACTCGGGAGTTAATCGAATCTTTTGGCTGGGAGGTTTTGGACCATGCACCATACAATCCCAACCTTTCTCCAAGAGATTTCTACCTTTTCCGGTACCTCAAACACAGTCTTGGTGGGAAGCGTTTCAGTGACAACGAAGAATCGGTCGTGAACTCTTAGCAGTCCAACCAGGCGGCAGACTTCTTTGTGAAGAGGGTTTTCAAAACTTAGTTCTAAGGTGTTACAAGCGCATTGGTAAACTCGGAAGCTATGTAGAAAAATAGGCAAAAGTATGCGCAATCCTAAAATTAAGGTTTTTGAAACAAAATTCTGTCGTTATTTTTTTAAACAAACGGTCCTTACTTAAATACAGCCATTGTATTTCTTTTGCAGGTGTTTTCATGTTTTCGAATTTTATACCTTTCCATTTATACTTGTTCAGAATACAATTTTATTGAATATTTGTTTGAGCATTATGGTTGAAAACTAAAATCAGGAGTATATAATTTATCAATATGCGCCGTTGATGGTTTTTATTACTTTGAATGATGTAGAAAGTTTCCCCAGTGACGCGCGCGCGCACACACACAAGGGGAATGCACGTTTCCGAACACCCCTCCCTCATATAACCTATGATTTTTCTTCTCGATTGATGATAATCCTATGTAATAGATAAATTTTAACTAAGCATTTGTTATTAGCAATTTTTTTATCAAGTAATGCTAATTATTAATTCAATAATTTGTTTTTTATTGTTTTTTGTTCCCCAAATCGACAAAATTAAAAGAATGTGTTGGGCGAAGTATTGAGATATGATACGAGAATGGTGAACTTTCAAGCCCCTCCCCCTCCATTTGAAAAATTTTTGTGTGTGTGTTCCACTGTACGTTTCATATTACTCTCTTTGTTACAATAAAATGGCAGATCACTGATTTTAGAAATTTCTTTTTATTTTTACATATTCTGTGAATATGAGTTATAACTGTAGAAATTTCGAGGTATCATAAAGTTATCTTGGAGTACCAAGATCAATCAAAATAAAATATTAAAAGTTAGTACATTTAGTAAATAGTAATAAGTATCAATTTAAATCAAGAGCAATCAAAATGAAATTCATATAGTGTGCTTGTTAATTTTAAAGATTTAATTACTGATGAATTAAAGAATTTTTGGGACAATCTTTACATTTCACTAGTACGAAAGAAATAATTGTTAAAATGGTAAGCATGCATGAAAAAAAGTTAGAGGGCTTGAAATAATCCAGAATTCGGAAATAATGAATATATACCATGAATATTGCATAAATGATTACATCCAAATCAGATATTTGGAATATATAATGTGGAAATATATTGTCACAAAAAAATAAGATAAAAAATTGTTATCTTAAGGTAATCTATTATCTGAAATGAAATTGACTTAAAACAAACTTATGTGTGTAAGAAATTGTTGATTTTCTTAAAATCTTATATATAAATTTTAATCAAGCTTCCAGTATCATTTTCTGAAGTTCATTTGGTCATGGATCCATCAAATCATTTTATGGTGGGATTATTTTTTAAAAGTTTTGTTTAATCATTTGGAGATAACCAAAAGCTATATCGTATTTTCAACAATAAAACAGTTCGTTATTTATTTTGTACTTCAATAATTTTTAAACAATTTTTTGACGAAAAAATTTACTCAAAATGTTTTTAAGACCCTTCAAGAGTTGAATTCAAGCCAAGATTTGACCAAATGAGCTCTTGACAAACGTAATTCAAACACTTTTGATGATAAGAAAATAAGTAATAAGAAATTTTTTAAAAAATTTCCATCATATATTTTCATCAAGCATCTGCTTGACGTAGCACTGACGTCGGTAATCAATCCTTCCTGTCCTCTTTTATAGAAAGTTATGGCATTTTTATTATCTCATTTTAAAATCTAATGTAATAAACAAAATTGAGGAAAAATCTATTTAATTATTTTTTGGCTTTCTTATGTACAATATTCACATCAATAAATATTACAAAATCTGATTTAATCTCTTAAAATATCTTCCAAATATTGATTCTATTTTATTTTGACATGCGTTAATAAAGAAATAAAATTAGTGCTATAGAAGATTTTAGTTATAGAATAGGAGAATACAGGAGACAGATAACTAACTCTATTTCAAAACTTAATCTAGAAGAAAGTAAAATCGATCGAATTTTATTCTCCGATTATTATTTTTTTTGGTTTATTTGTGAACAAAATATCATCTGTTAGTATTTCTTTAGTAGGCCTCGACGCGCTCCCAAGCTACAGGTCCGGGTTCTGTTCCCGGGTTGGGCAAGGTCGACTCAGCCTTTCATCCGTACTGCAGTGGGTCTATAAATGAGTACCAAATGTGCTTGTCGACTTAATCCCTGAGAGTCTCACTTCAGACCGACCACCTGATCGGGACATCTGCTCAAGTTCCTTAGCCCCCAATGGTCACGTATAATGGGATGGGCACAGTAGGTGTTGGCCTTAATGGACTGTTGCGCCACTGAGTTTGAATATTTCTTCGGATTAAAACCGATACATTTTCATCTTAGAAAGTAATTTGACAATTTGTTGTGGTCATTTTTTTGCTTGAAAAATGCGCAGAGTTGAGGTAAAATCTTATGTAAAACTGCGAATAGATGTATTTCAACAAAATAAATTAAATGAGACGGACACAATTAATTTCCCTGCCTTTCCACAGTTTCAGGATGTATTGAATAAATGAAATTAAAGATCACTATTTGCTAAATAATAGTACAGAATCTATATTGAAATTTTGTAAATTGATATTTTTATCACTTATCAACTATTGAAATAAAGAAGAGTGAAATTAAATTAAACTAAAACAATCAAATTTTCCACTTGGTATTTGTTGGTTAAGTTAATTTACACCGATAATGCGTTTGGAATTTTCATTTTCGTTCTAATGTTTGAGTGCAGCAAAATGATAAAGAAAATTGAATTAAAAAATCTGAAAAACTAATTTACATTTATATTAATAATTATTAACCAAGACAACAACCAGTTTTGTGTATCATTTTCTTTTGTTTTTACTTTTTGCTGCATAGTTCGTATGCTGATAGAATTTTTTTTTAAACGGAGTGAATACGTATACTGTGTTGACATAAGCTGATTTGTAGCAATCGATATTTAAGGACCAGAGCTTGATTTGGAATGAACTAACTCTGCTCTAGAGCTGCAACACGCTATTAGTCTATAAAATTCTGAGCTATGCTTATATGTTGGTGTCATTTAAGTTAAAGGCTTTCTAAATTCCACAGCATAATACAAGAAGACTTTGAAAGTTAAATGCCCAGGTTTCAGGTTTCTTTGGTAGAAGAAGGCACGCTGCGCAAGGATTCGATAGTAAAATAATTACCACGAAAATCAGTCAAGTGATTAGCAAAGCTCCGTTGTTTCGTGACATGCTTCTCGATTTTTAAAAAGATTTGAATGCCTGCAAGAAATATGAAAACATATCTGGGAATTTACCAGAACGCAGCCCAACTGTGGAACATTTTTAAAGTAATATTTCAACTCAGAATTACAGAACTTCCCTTTTGCTTAAAAATCAAGATACTTTTTCAATCCCTACTATTAGCTCATACTCTCTATTTATTTATTTATCTTGGAATTTTCAATCGTTAATAAAATACATTTTAAAGCGCTCAATTGAGCTGAAAATTTAAATACGTGATTATTTTGGATGACAATACAATAATTTAATTATAATTAATACAAATTAATTGATTAAAACTAATTATTTAAAGAATTACAAATACAGTCACGTTGGCATCATTTTTGGTGACTTAGCGACCATTTTGGCGAATCGTGACAAAACTTTAAAAGGTTTTTTTCTCACGTTTTAAAGCATTCAGTTGAACTGAAATTTTATATACACGATTGTTTTGGATAACAATACGATACTTTAATGATAATTAATAAAAATTATTTACCACTTAATGATGTGATTCTGTCCTATGTATATACATATTTATATTAATTGTAACTATTTCATAAAAAGTAACTAAATTGAAATTTTTCTTTGTTGACTTAAGTAGGGATTGATTTAAATATTTTTTTTATATTACTTGTTTCTTATAGTTCAAGTGTTTTTTTTTGAAAAATAAACAAGACAAAAAAAGTTGTAAAATTATTTAATTGTATGCAATAATTGTATTAATAATTAATAGAGAAAAGACTATGGCTATAAGAATTTTAAAATGTCGAAGCTCAGAATTTTTTACTTAGTATTAAAATTAGGGTAAAAATTCTCATTCGAGTAATTTTTGGGAATATCATTACGATAATTTAAATCACAGAGTTTCAGTTGAACAAAATAATTCATTTTCATCTTTTACCTTTTGAGAGCAATGTATACGTATTTTTTGCATGCATTAATTCTTATTGGGTTAAAAATATAAACATTATAGAAACATTTAAAAAATTTAGTAATATTAAAATAATAAATTCTTTCTGCCAGTAAAAAAACTTGAATAAATGAGAGTCAATCGTAATAAAATTGATGTTGATTATATTCAGCGTCTCTTAATGATTTGGTGAGCTACATTCATTACGTTTTCGTGATGAATCTATTTTCCTTTGTGATTTCAACTTTGACTGATGCAATTTCAAAATCTATAATTGAATAAGGATATAAAGTTATTGAAATTCTTCAAAGAGTTTTGAAAAGTAAAAAGCATATTTATTGTATAAAAATCAAATGTATTTATTTTATTCCTTTGTGTTATTGTTGTTTATAAATGCATATTTTTTTTAACAAAAGCTCCATCGGAAGGCAGAAGTTGGCAACGAAAAGACGTATGGACGGATTGAGTGAAAAATCTTGATAGCATTTATGATAAACTACGGCGTCACTTGGAATTCTGCACATCAAGTCCCCGAAAAATTTAGTATTTTTCCTCGCGTCTTTCACAATTTCTATAACATAGAGCTCGTGCTGCCATCTAACGCCCAATTTCGAATATATTCTTTTATAAATGTGTTTCATTTAATTCTAGCACGAATTACATGAATTTAATTATGTTTTTCTTTTTCTTAATTTCGTTTTAAACTACATGAAAATGAAAAATATAAAACAAAATCTTACTTTATAAGTTAATGATATTTTTTTAAAGTTTTTAAATTAATCAAGGTATAAAATGTTGCCATTATTAACAAAATCATGACTGTTATGAGTTTCAAAATTTGTAACTATCCTTGTTTAAATTTGAGATATATTGCTTTAGCAAATATGATGATTTTTAAGTCTTACTATAAGTTTTTTAATGCATAAAAGTTTCGAGGTTTTCTGTTTCAGATAATTTTACAGCACCAGATTATGTATATTTTGGTTACTATTTCCTTCTACAATTATGATTTATTCAATATAAAGAAATCTTAAAATTGCTTTTAAAAAGTAAGCGAATACTTTAAATATTTATTAAGGAAAGAACTATTTTGAAAAAAAAGTAGTGAAAGTTAAATATTGAAATTAATATTAAATAAATAAAAAGTTAAGATGAAAGTATTATTGAAATGAAAATGAGCAAAAAGATATAAAAGATAAAATATTGCATATTTATACCATAAATTATAGAAGTGGTTTGTTCAACACATTCTTCTTTATAGCTGTGCAAAAAATAAAATAAAGTAAAATAAAATATTAATGAAATATATTATTAGCTGTATTCCTAAAAAAGTAGTTGTGCATATTTGATATTCCAAAATTAATTAGATATTTGACTTGATAGAACATACACACACACAAATTATTTCTAATAGAAAATATTGCGAATTAATATACAAAAGTCATTAAATTTAGATATTATGGATTTCTGTGTGACATAAGATTGTGACGGGGCTTTATCGGTACTTCTACTAATAATCCTCTTGGGATATCTTTGGGGCCAGAATGAAAATTTTTTCCAACCAACCCAAGAAGAGAGCGTGGTTATGCAGATTATCAATAGTATATATTGGAACGTTAGTATTCGCATGGGAGCACTATGTAACGGTAAGTGGAGAAGTATAGCTAAGTGAAGGTAAAGCTCTAGGTGAAGTTCTAGGAGAAGAGTCTTAGTGTATTCTATGAGTTCTATGAGTCGGTCTAGTAGTACCAGTGAAGCTGATTAATAAGTGGGTCTGAGACCAGAAGAGAATTCCCTTAGCCGGATCAAGTTGGATCGAAGAGTAAATTGAAGATATAAGGACTGTAGCTGTTCGCTGAGGAAATAGCGGTAAGACAGTTTGATTAAGCTTTAAGACTAGAGCGGATTCTAATAAGTTAGGAAATCAGCTATAAATATAGATACAGTGGTTTATTGAGATATTCGTCATAATTGCGGTTTACTTCTCATCACTCCTGATCATAAGCCTCCAAGACTAGTGTTGTCTTATTGAATATAAATTAAGATCTAATAAACTAATTTTACTATGGCAGAGTTTAGTGGTCCATCTTTCATTCCCTCAAACATAGGTCGCGTGGATGGTGAAGAGAAGATACCCCAGAGCTCGGGGTATCACAAGATATATGTCTTGAACTTATAAAATGGGAGAGTAGTAAATATCACCACATGCTGAATCTTATTAGCACATTACTTTTTTGTTTTACTTCTGTTTTAATAATAATAATAATAATAATAATATATATATACATACTTTCTACTTTATTTTAAATATTCTTTTAATTTTGGAATATATTTGTATTCAAATTTCATAAGAAATAATACGAAAGTTCTTTTTGCGAGTACAACTTTATATATAATAGTTTCAAAAAATGTATAAAATGATAGATAAGGCACCAAAATTAAACTTATTACCCATCTCTGAATAGTTTTTAATCCTTTTAGTCTAAATTCTAAAATCTTTCAAATTGTGCTTTGTTTCGAATAAAAATTTATAGTTTTTTAACTGACAACTTTCTTAATAATGTTTAGCTATGACTGGCATGTGGTAGAATTACAATAACCAGGAAATTTAAATGGATGTAATATCCCTATTTTCATCTCGTATTCATATAAAAATCTTAGTATTCCGTGTTTTTAACAGCATATTCCTTCTCTTTTTATGTCTTGTATTCTTAAAATAGTCTGTCACTAATACGGAAGGTCGTTCGCTCTTTATGGAAAGGATTACGTAATTCATTTCCTAGTTAGCATTTTGAGATAAAGCTTTGGCATCTTTAGAATAATCGTCTGTTTGGAAAGTAAAATAAAATATTTATTTTTAAAATGGCTCCTATAAAATTGATATATGGCTCAAAGGTTTTATAACTGAGCTTTTCGAGGAAAAATATTCGTATCAATAAATTATAAAACGGTGTAAAACTCTCGGTTATTGTATTAAAATAAAAGGTATTTATAATACATTAAATTTGAAAGGAAAACTACGTCTAGCTGGAAGTAAAAATTAAAACAAGACCACAAAACTTCATCCTAAGATTGTTCAAACTGAGGCAACTATCAAGAAAGCAAAATCAGATCCTAAGAGAAAATCAGCCTAGACAAAGAATCATTGCATCGAATTCCTTCCGGCATTCATAAAGATTTAAAGTTAAAAAAGATGTTTAAACGTAAAATTCGTTTCCTTTCTCAAAACATATAGTTGAAAGTAAAATCAAATTGTAGAAAATTACGTAAAAAACATCTAAGCGCTGAAAAGGGGAAATTTGTGATACATTCGATGGAGCATTTGTATATTTAAGTAACTGGAATAAAAGAAAACCAATTTTCTTTTGCTTAACTGACCGGAATGACCGTTCAAAATGGCTTCGTCTGTGTACAGTTAAGTTCGCAAAAGGATTCTTGATAGTTGTAGGACATTCTAACAACGGTAGATTAAAAATCGAATGTCTCTAGTAAAGCCTTTATTTGTCTTTATATAAAATACCCAGAACATATTGATCTACTTTAGTTATTTTAGATATATTCTTTAAAGTGTGTATATGGGGAGCGGGGTCCCCTCCAAACACCTTATAGATCAGGGATGTCCAACCCTAATGACCTTGCGAGCCAGTTCGGAAAAACATTATAATCTCGCGGGCTGCACATAAAAATATGTATCTTTATATCAGATTTGGAAAAAAAACATTTATTGGATTAAAAAATATTTAAAAACAAAATGAATTTTTAGTATTGTTTTCATTATTTTTCATGTATACAGACATAAATAATACAATAATGCTTATATAATATAATAATGCAATGATCAAATAATGTTTAAAATATTACAGTGTGTGTTGCCATTTTCCAGAAAATTGCGGTGTTGCCTTTGAATTGATCTTTCGTTACTCATTGTTGAAATTTGATTGTGCTGTCATTCGCAAACGATTAAGTATACATTGCACTTTATCCTAATCGTCCTGAATATATGTTTTTTAAACTTTACAAAACATCTCTGACTGCTTCTTACTTTTGGGGTGCTCCAAACAGAAAAAGAGGAGAAGTGAAAGTCGCACACACAGAAAATCATGTATCATCCATAGTAAAGGATATGCATAATGCAATTCGAAATTCATTAAAACAATAATTTATTATAGTAAAATCAAATGTAACTGTTTGATAAAATATAAATATATTTTAATCCAAAGGACATTTCTATTATCAAAACGGATTTATTTTAAAATAAGAACAGATAACAGGCAAATACATTATATATATATATATATATATATATATATATATATATATATATATATATATATATATATATATATATATATATATAAAATTTCCTCTCAAATAAATTTCAAAATGCAAAATGAAAAAAACTTTGAAAACCTGATATTTAAAAATCATTTAAAAAGAGTCGGTGGGTCGCAACTTACGTATTGGCGGGCCGTGTGTTGGACACCCCTGTTATAGATCTAAGAATTCCATGAGTCGAAAAGTTTTAAAGACCACTGATCTAGGTGTACTTTATTTGTTGTGAAAGTTTGTAATAGCTGTACTGATATGCGTTGTACAGCTTAAAATATTTTTTCCACATAGGTAGATTCTGAAATATTCTGGAAAAATATTTTTCAACTCCCTCTGTTATACAGCAATGCAAATTTCACAATAGAATGTTCTGTTTCTAATCCTACATATAACATTTCAGTTCAGCCAAATTAAATAGTTGTAGTAATAGTAAGTTTCGTTTCATTTGTACGTCAAGAATTAAAAAATTCTGTGGGCACAATCAGAACTTTCACTTAACTTACACTTTTGATTTTGGATATTTCTATTTTTTCAATAAGATTTGCATGCTGTTTCAAATTCATTTGATGCTTTGAGAATATTTTGAATACAATATAGCGGTAACCTTTGAAGTGAAAATAAGTAAATTGCAAAAAAATCGATTCGGAATTCTTTTAGGTTTTACCCCAAACATCGATTTAAATTAGATTTGTATGAAAGTAACAGTACTGAATTACATATATATATATAAAACAACAAGATATAAAATGCTTTTAAATCTCTATGGAATTTTTTTTTGTGTCGGACATGTCACTAAAAATTTGTGGAAAAAATGAACTTCTAAAACCAATGATATATTGTTTGTGTCTGGCAGCATTATCCTACCAACAATGACTGACATCTCGTTACATGTATACACGTCGAAATTTTATTTTATTTTTTTTTTTTAAATTCCTACTATTAACTCACACTCTCTATATATTTATTTGTTTTATTTATTTATTTATCTTGGTGGAATTTTCAGTCGTTAATAAAATAAATTTTAAAGTGCTCAATTGAGATGAAAATTTATATACATAATAATATTGGACGATAATACTATAATTTAATTACAATTAATACAAATTAATTGATTAACACTAATTATTTAAAGAATTACGAATACAGCCACGTTGGCATCATTTCTGGCGACTTAACGACCATTTTGGCGACTTGTGTCAAAACTTGAAAAGGTTTTTTTCCTCACGTTTTAAAGCATTCAGTTGAACTGAAATTTTATATACAGGATTCTTTTGACGACAATACGATACTTTAATGATAATTAATAAAAAAATAATTACCACTTAATGTTGTGATTCTGTCCTATGTATATACATATTTATATTAATTGTAACTATTTAATAAAAAGTAGCTAAAATAAAATTTTTCTTTGTTGATCTAAGCAGGAATTGACTTAATTTTTTTTATATTACTTGTTTCGCGGGTGGCATGGTCGGTTTGTCGCTGGCCTTCTGCACCTAAGGTTGTGAGTTCGACCCCGACTCAAGTTGATGGATTTTCGTGATGCAGAAAATCATCAGCGGCCTTGTCGAAAAATTATATGACTAATAAAAGAGTACTAGAGTGTATGTTTAAGTTGGGTGCTATATATCGGCAAAATTAAATCCTAGAACAGGTTTGCATCGTCAGAGCTCAGATTTCCTCCATCTAGGGAGGAAACTGGGTGCCAAAATTACCTGTGGCGATTAGTATCTGCCTATATGGTGCCGCACTAAAAGAGATACCTGCTTCCGGGAATGTACTAGGTCTGCAATGGTAAAACACCAATTCGCAGCTCATTTGAAATAAGAAAAAAAATTGTTTCGTAGTAGTAGAAAAGTGAATTTTTCGAATTTGTTGTACAAATTTTAGTCTTAATGTGTCTTAGAATTTTGTTAATTTTTTGTTTATTCGTATAGTTGTAGTGTTACTTCAAATTAAAGTAGTGGCCGCGGTAGCCGAGTGGTATGGGTATCGGATCGGGGCTGGCGTTGTCATGACTTTGAACCTAGTACCTCTAAAGATTCGCCGTGTAGGGGTAGCTAAAAGTACTGTAGCTATAGGTAGCTGTAGGGTGCACGCTAAATCTGTCGAGAGCTAAAACGTCCTCCCGTTGGTGTGGTAGTTGGGAGAGCGGGTGCCAGCTCAGGTGTCATCCACGTCATTTGACCATGGTTCAAATTTACGTGGTCCGTCGCCAAAAACCCTCGTGTAGCTGAACAGTGCGATGTTCATATTCATTCACTCACTTACTCAAATTAAAGTATTCAAAATGAAGTTTTAGGCTAGTTTTAATTTTTTGAGAACTAGTTTTTAAATAACAAAGAGTTTTCAAAGGCCACTTTGCTTTCCTGAATATGAATGGCGTTTTTTAAATAAGGAGATAAAGAAAGATAATTACAATTTTTTTAACCTATTGTAAAAATATATAGAACATTTTGATTTCGTAAAAATTTCATTTATTTTTTTGCGACAGGTACACATTGAAAAATGAAGTAATTCGTTCAAACCTATTGTAATTTTCGTTGCCTACTTTAATTTGATTCATCAAATGCAATTAATTTTCTGTTTTCATAAAATAATGTAGACGTTCGTATAAATTATAACTTAATTAAAAAGTAAATCTTATAATTATCTGGGAACAATAATAATGTAATTGTAACGTTTTGTAAATTTTCTTTTTGTAAGTGTATTTTATTTTTCTGAAAGATATAAAAAACATTTTCTTTCTACAGGACTTTTTAAAAATGTAACGTATTTAAAAAGGAACTTGGTGAAAGTGAATCAAAGAACTACATTTATTTAATGTTATTTACTTTAAGCGCAAAATCTTATCCAAAAGTAAAATAATAATTAACAAAAACCATTACTTTACAATGCATTTATTGAACTATAAATATATTTTTTCATCGTCACTGCGTTACAGAGTTGCAATCTAATGTACAATCGAAAATAATTTTTTTCCTTCGTAAAACCATTCAGGATTTTTGAATTATTCAGGAAGTTTGCACTTTTTCTGACTGTTGAGTTCTTCCAGATAAGGAGTTATGCAATCCTACAAAAATAAATAATTAAGACCAGAATAACAGAACGGTATTTAAAATTACAGAGAAAAAACAGTAATTACACAAACCAGAAATGCAGAGTATTATAAGAGGCAGTTTTAAGAAGTACGTCCAATGTAGATCAGAATTAATAGAAATGTAGAAAAATTATATAGGTATGGAGGAAATTTAATATAAGACACTTGCAGTTTCTATGTAGTAAGCTGTTTAATATTTCTGTTCATTCCTTAGCATTGATTCAACAGCATTTTTATGAATAAATGATAATTTTCTATTCAAATGCAAAGAGTAGAGATCAATTTTATTTTCTTGAATATAAATAATTATTCGTATAAATTTTAAAAAAATAGCATATATATATATATAGTTAAAAGAGATAATTATATTAGCATATAAAACTTTAAAAAAAAAAGATTCGCGATATCTCCAAATCATAAATAAGTCAAAAATATTATGTTTACAAATGCATATCACAGAGTGAATTTGGTGAAATAAACTTAATGTATGAAATTAGTGCACTGAAAACATATATGTTTTATGCATGTGTTTAAAGCTTATAAAAGCGTGCCGGAAATGTAAAATTAGAGAATAAAAAATATTTTACAGATTTTTCCACAAAAACACACAAACAATCATTTTTATTATTAATAATAATTATTTACCAGCTATGAGAAGATAATGTAAAAAAAAAGTAATGTAATTTTTTTAAAGAGCAAAATTTAAATTTACTTATTAATATCAATGTAAGTAAATAATATTTTGCTCATTAACACATAATTTGAACTTTTGTCGAATTATCTGTATCTCGTACTTCGTTGCCAATTTGTTTTTTAAAGTAGCACTCAGAAGCAACACATCCATAGCAAACGGATCTCATTATTTTGAATGACGAAGAAGGCACCTGAGTTTCCAAACTTTCACACTACGTTAACGTGACGTCTTTGAAACTCTACAGATTTAAACTATCGGAATACGTTGAAATGACCAATTTCAATCAAAACACACACTTCCATTTTTAACTTGTAAGCTCCAACCGGTTTGCTTCAGGACTGTACATGATAGCGAGTGCTCGAATTGTCGAGAGTTTTATAAGATTATCACGTGTTGCACTTTGGCCAGTCACAGGTTTTATTTTGAAACGTAACGCATTATTTGAGTTCGAAATATCAAGAGTTTTTGTAGGGCCTGAGCATATGCTTCAAACTAGTCAGATGTTCTTATTACCGAAGGTTTGAATTAGTGAGAGTCGACTGTATATATATACAGTCGAACCTCTATATAAAGAACCTCTATATTGCAAATTTTTCTATGTTGCGAAATTTTTCTTGGAACCTTGAACATTTCACGATTTTCTTCGTAAAACAACCTCTCTATAGCGAAGTGCATTTTCTATAAAATGAACTTTCCATTTTGTGATTCAATTTTTGTTCTCCCTTTTTTAAAATTATTTTTGTGAATTATTATTCTCTCTTTAATACATTTTATAGTGGTCCTAAATCTTGTACTGGTTTTATTAGATCCTAACTCGCCAAGAGCGGAGAGATTAGAGTTCTGGACGTTTCATCCAAGAAGTGCCACCGTTAATCCCCGTTGCCCAGTTCACTAGAAACATTTTTGATATCCTCTTTCCCACTCGGCGGAGTTGTTCCGTGTCCCCATGTTCTAAGTATAAAATAATGTATGTTTAATATTACTTGTAGGCTTAAAATTTTAAAATGTCTTTAAAATTCATTAATTTAGTTTAAAATCATTTTCTTAATATTGAAAATATAGTAAATTCTTCGACATCCTTTTTTCTTGTTTTCCTTGCAGTTTTTTTTTCTTCCTTTCTTTTTTGATGGGTAAGATATGTCAAATAAACATATATTAATTTTAAAAAAGCGTGAATAATTCCTTTTCTTAATATACAGTGTTTATTAATTTAAATTTTGTTTTATGTGGTTTATAATGTATATTAAAAGATGAACCTCTATATAACGAATTTTCCATATAACGAACTTCTTCCGGGATTTAGCGACTTCACTATATAGAGGCCCGACTGTATATATATATATAGTCTAAATTCTCTACTAATGAGAGATGAGCATTCATCAAGCAAAAGCGAAGCAATTGAGTTTGTAAGATAACCAGACATTGGAGGATATATGAGAAATTAAAATTATAATAGGGTTTAGAATATATATATATAAAATGGCTGCTGCAGTATTATAAGCATTGCTGACTTAGGACAACTTATATATAAAATAATTTATATAAAAATGGGGTTGAACATGTTTCGTAGCCAGCGAATCTTCCCCCATGATGTTATACATATATATATATAGTCCATAAATATATATACAAATATATAAAAACCTATATATATATATATATATATATATATAGTCCATAAATATATATACAAATAGCTATAAAACCTATATATATATATATATATATATATATATATATATATATATATATATATATATATATATATTCAAATTGGAAAATTAAAAGTCTTCACTTTTAACGTGGGGTCATAAGCGCAGACACAATTTTTTGTTTAATAGAGCAATATTTTGGCTTAATAAATTTTGTATTATTTTGCTTCTATGTTATATAGAGATCAATTTATATTAAATTACATAAAACTAGAAAAAATGGAAAGGGTTCATTTAATGTAACAGAAGTTAAAATTGTTCAAAATCTATTGTGATGAGTTTGAAACTTCAAAATATTATAAATATAAATCAATGAAACTTTTTTTGGACCTGTTATTTATACTATCTTTTAGGGAATAAATTAAAATAATTCTTTTTCAACTAATATTTTTGAGTTGAAGCCTATTATTTCAATAATAGCTTCAAAAATGTATCCCATTTTGTATAATATTGATTAGACCATTTCCAAATTTTTTACTTTTTAATAAAATGTTAGTTTGCCAATGTGGATGCAGTTTGTTTCAGTAATACTTTTATTGATAAACGCTTATTACTTTTTCACTAACTGCTTTTTCAATTTTTTTCAAAATTGCTAAAATTTCATTTATAATTGTGATTTTCGTAAAACTTTCTTAATTTACTTTAAATATTGCAGCTTTATATTAATATAAATCTGTATTAAAACCTAAAAATAAGTATTTATAATATTTTAATATGATATTTTTAAAAGAGTACTCTGAACGTGCTCGGATACCATAACATACATCACCACCGCTGCACGTTTGATGTTTAAGAGAATATATAATACCAGAATATTAATCTTATTTTCTATCTTATTTAAAATTCTTAGAATATTATGCATCGGATAATAAAGCATCATGTTATGCATCATATATGTTAATGTGAGAACAATTCTAAATATATTCAGTTTTAGATACGAAACTTGCAATGCAAAGAAAACTAACTTAGACTAAACTTGGTTGCTTAATCTTTAAGAATAGTTTAACTATTAAAAAATGTAATGCATAAAATTTCTGAATGATACCGTGTTCTTAAACTTTACTGTATGCTCTGTATATTTTTGTTAGTATATTTTATCAAATATTTTTCTGCATACATAAAATAATTATCGTATTACATATATATATATATAATAATTATATTGTTACAATAATTATTATATTTTATGCAATATTAATCTGTTATTAATATTAATAGCATTAGTATATTAAAGTTCAAAATTTGTACATTAAATTTTAAGGTCAACATATAAGTCTAAGTTTTATGAGTTAATCAATAACTTACTGACTACACGGTGTTTACCTATTGGTTAAATAAAAAATATTTAAGATGTACAGAATTATAAGATTCTTCAGGCATTCATGTAACTTAATTATAAAATTTCTTAAGATTTAAATGTGAGAGGTTGGTTCTAAAGTTATTCAAACAATTGCATTAAAACATTAACTTTTTTGTTATGATTCAAAATGGTTTTATTGTAACTTTATCTTCAGAATTTAAACAAACAAACAAAAAAAAATAGAAATAACTCACTGTTGCTTCTCCCCATCTTTCACATTCCTTTTGACGACCCGGTGTTGAACATGTTACCTGGAAAATATTCACATGAAGATATGTTTTTAAAAATTAATTGCTTGTATATAAACAATGCGAATCTGAGACGTAAGAACAAAACTATCTGAAATGTCGGCTATGTGGATATTACTTCCCTTGTTATTAAGTCGAAAGAATAAATTATTGTTTTATGCAAAGACACTCTATTAACTATACGTAATTATTGATGTATAATATATAGCTAGTTACGTATAATGCTATTCTTATAATGAACAGAATACATACCGTAAAATTCGGCGTATAATGCTCACTTTTAATACAAAAAAAAAGATTGAAATTGCGCATTATACGCCAGGTATAAAAATTATAGCATTAAGAATAATAAAAGAGATGAAATTAAGGGAAATTAGACTTCAATATACAACGAAATATTGTTTATGTTGAAGAATTGACATATCTAATGAACTTCAAGAGAGTTGTAATTCAAAAAATATACTATTTTTTCAAAAGCCTGGGATAATACCTCGAATAAATAACTTCAAAACATAAGAGCACTGTAATGCATATATTCCAGGTTTCTTCGTAAAAACGAGGGATCGCATTATATGGCGAATATAAATACAAATTAAAAAATTGCTGGTAATATAGGTGCATGTTATACGCTGGATTTCACGGTAATTATTTTTCATAAGAAATTTTTTTAACAATATAGGTAGGTAAAAATTTATTCGATTATGCATTGATAAATGATTTGGTATGCATGAGGTGTTTAGCATGAATTAATTTAGTATTTGAAGCAACATAAAACTAATTGACTTTAAATTATGATGAATCTCATAATGATAAATCATATGGGGAATTTACCTCCACCAAAAATTGAGATATTGAGTTCAAAAAATAAGATGCACTTCACTGTCAGCCTCAACTTAAGGAAGTATATATATATATATATATATATATTTAAAATATATATCGATGAATAGAAATAAAATTTCCCACTGTCCAATTACTATGAAGTAAAAAGAAATTTGGAATATAAGAAAATAAAAAGACGTAATTCAAATCATTAAATATGGTTTTGAATGATTTTTTTTGTTATTCGAATTAACTCATTTAAATGTGAATTGGAAAATAAATCTCAATATCTTACCATGTAGTAGTTTGCGATTCCTTTTACCATCTTCTCAAATGCAGGTTTCTGAAAAAGAAATAGAATGTTTTTGGAAAAGAGCATCTAATTCGTATTTCGTTAATAACGAAGAGAAAAGTTTATTACATGATAAAAGTATATTACATATTGCACATGCACCTGCATGCGCACACACATTTAAAATTTCAATTTTAATAAATAAACTTAATTTCTTTTATTTTAAATTTTTAAAACTTTAAGTTATCCGAATATGATGAAAATTTAAATCCATAATTACTAAAGAAGTTTTAATAACAATTTTATTAAAATGTAAGAATATCAGCTGTTGTGAAATTGATTTTTTTAATGATATAAAAATAAGAATTAAATAACAGGCCTTTATTGATATATTCTCATCTTTATTTATATTCATATTTAACTGTTATTCATATTCAAATGTATTCAACTATTATTTATATTTAACTATATATATTAAACTATTACTCATATTTAACAATATTCAACTATTCATTTTTAATGATATTGCGCTATTATTCATATTTAACGATATCTGAATCAATTATTTTCCCATTTAACAAAATCATGAGCAAATCTTAAATACGTCATCTGAAAAACTGTGGCTTTTTCAAAAAAGGATTAATTTTTGAATAAAACCATAAACCAGAATATTGTATAAATGATTTTTTTAATAAACTTTAATACAGCAATTATATTAGTGATATAGAAAATAGCTTGAAACTTCAAAAAATCTGGGAATTTTTAATTGATTTTTGCTATTTAAAAATTAAGACGGGAAAAATTTTTTACCCGAAGCTTATGTGCTACATTTTTTATTTACAATATCTATTTAAATGTTTAAAATGCATTAAAAATCACTAAAAGAGGGGTGTTCTTAATTGCAAGGATAAAATTTAAGCACAATTTAAAGCTTATTTCTGAAAAAAATGCTATTTTCCATAATTTCAATAAAAAAACTAATTTGTATTTCTTACATATTTAACAAATAAATTTACAATTTTATATCAAGATATTCGAAAATATTTTACAGCATGATCATTTGCAGTTTTCGCAGAAAACAAATACTTTTGAGAGTAATAACTATTTTAATTGAATTTTGTCTTTGGGCCTTTGTTCATGAATTTTTTTTATCACAAGTCGTTCATTATCCATATTGGTAAACTTAAGTAAACAAAAATATTTCGTTATTTTATTTACCTGTTAATAATCAAAATTAAAATGCAATGTGAACTTACTCTCTCTGAAGTCTCTATTGTACAGAATTCATCTACCAAGGGGGCAAAGGCAGTGCTCTGAATATCGTAGAAATCTTTCTTAACACTTTTCACGCTAGATTCCACATCCTATTAGAGATAAACTAATTAGTTAGGAAGAAAAGCAGGAAAAGCATTATTTTTAATTTCCTGACAGATCATAAAATGCACAGATTACGACAGAAGTTTTATTTCAAGGTTCAGGTATATAAATAGTAGCATTTAACAATTTAAATATCATCAAGTATGAAAATAACACTTAAGTACAGAAATTATTAGAAGTGCAATATTTAACAAATTACATAATTATGCAAAAATAAAATATAAAAAGCTGTATTACTCTTTTTTTTTCTCATCGTAGATATCATTGCACATTCAAACTAAAAAAACATTCATTACTTTAAAAGTTATAACTAGTTTATTTTACTATAATTAATTTTAATTTATGTTTCTAAGTTATGTTATAAGTTGACTTAGCAGGCATATCCCTTTATATCAATTAAAAATAGATTTTTATTTCTTTGGATTGAATTTTCATCTTTCAATATTAGTACATATTTTGTGAAAAAAAATCCTGCCTGTATAATTAATTGTTAATTTAAAGCATTTTTATTTTATTTTTTAAATATTATACGAATGAATTTTTGCGTGAACTGCCATGAATTATCCCTCGTTAAGAACTAATAAAATTAAAATGAAATGTTTTTAAATGAAATCAGCATTTAAGATTGCTGGTTTTCTACTCATCGAAAATTTATAAAACTTTTAACTTACTTACAAACGTATTGTTATTAATCTGTTAGTACTTGAAAGCTCTTTGCTTAACTAACTCACGAGGAAAACTCACTCTCACACACATATACGCATATAATGTACTATACTGCGCATATTAATTGAGATAAGCATTTTTTTCTTGTAAATTGTTTGTGAGTTACTGCAAACTATCTGAAATCACCTTAAACATATTTTATTTACCTTCAGGTGGTGAGATTTCTTTACCTTGACAGTAACAAAGCTGATTGAAAAGATTAGCTTCATTTATGAACCTTTGAGTGTAACAAGTGGATGTTATTTCTTGCGTTTTGTGTAACGTTAGTTACTTCAAGGTTTACCTCAACGTGGACCTTCTAGCAATATTTTACCTAATCTATATTTGCATTATTAAGAAAATAATTGCATAAAAATGATTTTTATATTTTTAGGGATACAAATGAACAAATTGCTGAAAATAAAAATGGTGAATTTATTTTAATTTGAATTTTTATCCTAAATATTTGAACCTCATCATAACTAAAAATAACTAGCTAACCTTTCCTAGCATTACCTTGATATAACTGATTATATTATGGATTACACGTAAAAGAGTAATATGTTTGATAAAAAGAGGTGTCTTTATAGATTTAGTAATATTAAGGTACCTTTTTGGAATTCTAATTTTCCAATTTCTATATATATGAATCTCTTATTCTAAATTATTATATCCTAACAGCACATTGGTAAGACACAATCAGTATTCGTAGAGTTTTTATTACAGTTTGCCGTTCAATGGTGATTCGTATTATAACGCAAATGTACACAAAAATGACAATTCATAAGATATAAAATTTTCGAAACGGGCTAAAAATGTTATAAACTACTTATGCAATATCCTGGAAGCATGAAACAAATACACAAATGATTGAAAAGTTTTAAAAGAGAAGAAATGCGAAGCAAATTTATTTTTTTCAGTCAACTACATTTTATTTAAGCTTAAAACTGATACACAATTCTATGAGTCCCGTCCAGTTTCGGGATATGTTTTTTTCTTAAAACTTTTTCTTCACTTTAAAATAGGCAATGATCAGAACCTTTTTCTTTATAGTTATAATTATTGCCTGCCTTGGTTAATTTACGATTAAAAGTGCTCAAACGCACTTTCTGTAAATTAGCTGTTCTACGAGATGCCGATTGTAAGATAGAAATGAAAGTTTACACAAAAATTAACATTCCCTGCGTACTAAAATTTTATCAGAGGCAATCATCCCTTACGAATGCGGTTCTTAAACTTTTAATCTCCACGAACCCCCTTTACGTACTCGTATCAGTCTGACATCGTGGACCCCCAAAATTTTGAACACGTCTTCCAACACATGGCTAAGTGATTTAAAGGTTCCTCAATAATCCTAAGACAGCCTCTTCTTTATACATACTTTAACACTTCTTCTTCAGATTCCTACTATTAGCTCACACTATCTATATTTATATATTTATCTTGTTCAAATTTTCAATCGTTGATAAAATACTTTCTGTTCATCCAATCAAGTCAAAATATAAGTTTTTAAACTTGCAGTAGATGACACTAGATGTTAATACAGTTTTTTTCAAATATTAATTCATTAATTAAATTTTGTTTTTTAATTTTAAATTTATTCTGCGCTATTTCCGTCGTATTTACAATTAGATGCAATAGACGGCGCCAGTACGTTTTTTCTAACAAAGTAGGGGAATTGACGTTTATTTTTTTTAATATTATTTCTTTCAATTCCTATTATTAGTTCACAATCTCTCTGTATATATCTTGTTCAAATTTTCAATCGTTAATAAGATACATTTTAAAGCACTCGATTGAGCTGAAATTTTATACACACGAATATTTTGGATGACATAAAATGGTAATATAATTATAATTAATAAAAATTAATTGATTAAAAGTAATTATTCAAAAAATTACATCTACAGACACGTTGGCATCATTTTTGGTGACTTAGCGACCATTTTGACGACTTCTGTCAAAACTTTAAAATGCTTCTTTCTCACATTTTAAAGCACTCATTTGAGCTGAAATTTTCTATACACGATTGTTTGGAGTGACAATAGGATAATTTAATTAAAATTAATTGACTGAAACTAATTATTTAAAGAATTACAGACACAGTCACGTTGTCTTCATTTTTAGCGACTTGGGTCAAAACTTCCCCCTCAGGGGGCTCACCTTCTTTTGGTGAGTACGGGTTTCACGCTCCCGAGGTGCCCTAGTGATCTTTCCCTTCTCCCTAGGGGTTTACTGTCTTTGGTAAACACGGGCTTCACGAACCCGGGGAACCCTAGTGATCCTTCTCTATTTTCGGCCCTCTTTCTTGCCATTCAATTTTCCCTTTTCTTCTTTTCACGTCCAGACCACAGACCTACTTTGGACAATGAACATTGTTCCAACTTTATTTTTTTCTAGTAAAAAAATTGATATTTTTTTACTGCAGTATTATGGTTTGCATTTTATATTATGTTGTTTTAATTTGATTTTCTTAAATTTCTTTCAATATTTTGATTTTGTTGCTTCTTTTATGTTCGATTATTGATTTTTTTTGTGTTCAACTTATTATCTTAATTTTTCTGCCACGAAGTCCTGTGGCAGACTAGGACTGAGTGGAATGAAGTTGTGTCTGATGGGTTTTCACTATTGGTATGATGACACAACGGACTGCTCCCTGGGAAAACTAGCACTTGGAGCGGGGTTTTGTATTTTTGAGGACCTTTGGACTGATGAGGTGGGGTCTTGGAGGAAGCGGCCATATAGAGGGTACCGGTGAAAAGCTGAGTTTTGCGTCTCAGGCCGCCAGATAGTACAGGAGCCCGGGACAGCCTAACCAGCATGTCCTGGCTGCTCTATCAGCTGGTGTATAATCCCGCCTGTCTTGTAGTTCCAGGTGGTGCCTGGATGGGGTCCTGCACTGCAGAGCGGGGGGCTCTCCCGAGGCCACTACTGGTTGCTGAATCTTGGGCAAGCCCTGCCAAACTGGTCCTCTGAAAATCGAAAGGGATTCTCCTCCTCCTTTCTAAAAACAAACAAACAAACAAAATAAATCCAAATAAGGAAAAAACTCAAAACGCATCTATTAAAACCCCCATTCTACCCTACCCAACTCATGATGATCCGGCAATTGATTATTTAAATCCATGCCCTGATAAAGAACCCGTGTTGCCTAGACCTAATGTTAATGAAATTGCTGCTAATTCCGGATTTTTAATATTGTCTTTAAGAAACAATGATATGTCGAAAAAATCGCCTTTCGCTAACCACAAAGCATTAATAGGAATAGGTTGCGAAACTAAATCTGTCAAACGCTTACGATCCAGTGATTTACTCATAGAAACAAATTCTGCTGTACAGACTAAGTCTTTTTTACTTGTCAAATCCTTTTTAGATTCTCCAATAACCATAAGTCCGCACAAAACGCTAAATTCCTGCAGAGGTGTCATTTCAGAATCTGATCTGTTGACAACCCCAGACGCAGAAATCCTCGATGGATTTTCTGATTAGGATGTGATCCAGGTCAGAAGAATAACAATAAAAAAGATAATTTGGTTATTCCAACAAAACACTTGATTCTAACCTTTAATAGACCTAAACTACCCACAACAATTAAAGCCGGTTACCTAAACTGTAAGATTCGCTCTTATATTCCGAATCCTCTGCGCTGTTTCAGGTGCCAGAGGTTCGGACATTCACAAACTTCTTGCCGGGGACAACTGACTTGCTCTAGATGTGCGTCTGCTGGACACTCTTCTACAGTCTGTACTCTAGAGCCAAAATGCATTAACTGTTCTCAGTCCCATCCATCGAATTCTCAATTATGCTCAAAATGGAAACTTGAAAAACAAATACAAGAAATCAGAACAAACAATAATATTTTCTTATATAGAAGCTAAAACATTATTACCTCCTCAGCTACCTCAAACATATGCCCAAGCTACTAAACCTTCACCAATATCCGTTACAACGCAGACAGATTAAAACATCACTAAAATAAAAGGTCCACCTTTAACATTACTTGCACCACTACATCTAAACAAAGAACACAAATTCCTACTGCTGATACAACATCATCCTCAGCCCAAACGCAACTTTTACCCTCCATCTCTTGAAAAACATCTACAACATCGGATCCTCAGCTACCAACTCCCATGTATAAGACAAAAGGGAAAATTAAAGAACAACCATCTCAATTACATCGTCCCCGAAAATATAGCAAAACAATAGACAACACGATATCTCCTTCCAAGAGCAGCTGTGTCCATTTTTGCAGAAAACGTAACCTACACCCAGATCCTTCTATACATATAGGAAATATTCAAATACCTGTAGTCAGTGAGGTGCGCTTCCTCCGAGTAATCTTTGACTCTAAATTGACTTTCCTTCCGCATGTCCTTTACTTGCGGAAGAAGTGTGAACAATCCTCAACATCTTAAGAGTACTATAAAACACCTTATGGGGAGCCGATAGAGTCTCGTTGCTCCGAGTGTACCAAGCACTAATACTTTCACGTTTGGACTATGGTTGTGTAGTGTACAGTTCTGCTCGTGCATATGTATTAAAACGACTGGACACAGTACATCACTCTGCTCTGAGAATCTGCTCTGGTGCCTTCAGAACTTCGCCTGTTACCAGCTTGTATGTGGTATGCCATCAACCACCTTTAGAACTAAGGCGGAAACAATTAAGTGCCAATTACTTTATTCGTGCCATGTCTGTTCCTTCTCATACATTAAAACCCTTTGCTCTTGCCATTGGTCTCACCCGACTCTATGAGGCCCGTTCATTTAACATCAAACCTTTTTCGGAAAGAGCAAAGGCTGTTCTAAATGACGCCCACTTAAATAACATAAATATCCAGGAAAATAATATCCTTGCATTTCCACCCTGGGACATCCAAATTTTTAACTATCACAACCCCTTTTCAGGCTATCACAATGCAGGCACTGCTGATGTTATTTATCAGCAACTCTTTTCTTTTCATCGCAGTAAGTATTCTAAGTACATACCCGTCTACACGGGCGGATCGAAGGCTGTAGGTTATGTTGGGTGTGGTGTTGTTTTTAATAATACCATTTTAAGTTTTAGCCTACATAATTCCATGTCTGTCTTTAGTGCAGAATTAACTGCCATTCTTATCGCACTTCAACATATATTAATTTCCAACCACCGTCATTTTTGTGTGTACACTGACAGCATGAGTGCTCTAGAATCCTTGCACTTTTTAACAGAACGCCGACACCCCACTGTGATCGAAATACTTGTTCTTCTGCGAAAATTGGAGAGAAAAGGTTTTCATATAATTTTTTCCTTGGTACCTGGACACGTGGGTATACTTGGTAATGAACAGGCTGATATACCGCTGCACGATCCATGTCTGATCACATGCAGCGGCCTGTCTGTTACCGAGATTTAAAGACTTCTACACAGAACTATATCCATCGTGTATGGCAAGAGACTTGGGATCAGCAGATCCTCAACAAACTGCATAACATTCATCCTTCCACTTCTCATTGGGCAGCACTACCAGTGCGAAGACATGATGTCCGCTTGACTCGACTTCGCATTGGTCACACTCGTTTCACGCACAGGCACCTTCTGTTGGGTGAAAATGCCCCAGAATGTCCCTCGTGCAAAGTCCCATATTCCGTCTATCATATTTTAATAGATTGTCCGTTTTTAACCGTCATCGCGTTACCTTCTTTCATACATCTGTTTTAACCTTATCTGACTTGGTGGGGGAATCCCCACCAAAACCTTTTTGCCTTTTTTAAAAATTGGATTTTTACATTTAATTTGATTTGTGTTTCTTTGTATTTTTAATATATTTTATGTATGTATGCATGCATGCATGCATGAATGCATATATGTGTGTACATATACTTTTAAACATATATATTTTTAAAATTATACGGCTTTTATTTTAACAAGTGTTTGGCGCAGCTTGGCCAAAGTTGGCCCTTGCGCCACTAAACCCCACATTCACTTCACTTCACTGGGTCAAAACTTTAAAAGTTTTTTTCTCACTGAAATGTTATTGAAATTAAATTGAAACTTGTTGAACTGAAATTTTATAAACACGATTGTTTTGAATGACAATACGATTCTTTAATGATAATTAGAAAAATTAATTGCCACGTAGTATTGTGATTCTGTCATATATATATACATATTTATATTAATTGTATAGTTGTTTGATAAAAAGTAACAAAAGTAATTTTTTTTGTTGACCTACGTAGGAATTGACTTTAATTTTTTATATTACTTATGTTCTTTAAAAGACAAATAAAAACAGTTAACACCTAATTAAAAATATTACGATATACTTTTTAAAACTAACTGAATAAATATTCTTGATTGTGCTAATCTTAATAGATTTTTCATTGAAAGCAATTTTGTGATATAGTCTAGGATGGCACATCTTTCAACTTTTCCAAGAGGTTTTTAGAGTATAATAAAGGAAAATTTTAACATTAAATGAGAAATTTTCGCTGACCCCCTAGAAAAGCACTGGGAATCCCAGATCACAGTTTAAGGACAGCTGCCTCACGCGAAGGATTTTTATTTTGCAATGTTGAAAAAAATATAGCAATATATCGTAGTTTAGTAAGATTTCTCTTTCATAAAAATGAGTGAATGTGACTAATTTAATGCGGGTATTTGATAAGTATTTTACTAAAATAGCATTATTTGCACGATACATCAATAAAAAAATTACTAATTAAAATCAGTTTGTAAATAAAAATACAGTTTGATTATTAATAAATTTTTCATAAAATAGTTCAAATTACCGCATCTTCCAAAACGCTCAAGCATTTATCTCTTTTCTGCTGCTCTTCTCCTCCAGCCACTGAAATATGTTTCAAGTTTAATTTTAAAATAAAACAAATCAGATTCAAGGGGAGTTGCATACCTCTCTCTCTATATATAGACAAGGTTAAATTGGCTTTTTTCGATGTACCTTTTCTCAAAATCTATTACATGCACATGCTTGAAATTTTTCATACAATTAAAGTGCATCTTTCTCATTATAGTGAAATGAGCTTTTAACTAATTTTGAATTTTTTCGTAATTTATGAATTTTTTTTCAAACGTAGTGAAATTTGATTCAATTTTCACATAAAAAAATTTGTAAAAAATAAATTTTTGAGTTTTTTCTACAAAAAGCTCATTTCGGTATATGTTAGCCATCATTACAAATATATCATAAAAAATTTACATACCTATGAACAGTAGTTTCTCAGAAAAGGTACATCGAACATCAAAATTTACATTTTGAGATAAATTGATTTTAATGCATACAGTGACGCTTCTGATCGGCTAGTAAATAAAAAGATAAAAGGCTCAATTTATAATAAAATATACATGTTTTTGGTTTACATCAGACGTTTAACTTTTAAGCAAAAGTGAAGTATTTTGTTTACATTTTTCGTCATTCAAAAGGGCATCACCCAGTTTCAGCGATTATTTAAAAATAGGTTTTAAGGGCTTCTAATTACCCTAGAGATTAAAGTGAAGCATTTTTAGAAAGGTTAAAATTCATACAATTTGAAAATGCACAAATCTTAAATTGTCAAAAAAATAAGATTTTGATTTCTCGGTGACCTCAATAGACGAGCTGCTACGGTTTTGGTTTATGAGTTTTGGAATCACACGTGGTACTGTCCTCCCTGTCACTTGACAGTGGTTCAAAATTATGTAGTACATCTCGTCAATAGCCCTCAAGTTGTTTTATAGAGTTAAGTAAAAGAAAAAAAAATCAAATTCAATTGTATAAATTTCTAATTAAAGATCAAATCATAAACCTTTTATTTCGTATTCAAGTGCTTAAAATTATGTAATCGAATAAGTGAAACGGCAAAATTATTCAAAAGTCAAAATTTATAAAACAAGATCAACTTAACAATACCCTGAAACATTTACTGATTATATTTAAAAGCAAATAGATGTACTTTAACAATAATTTTTTATTTTCTTCATTTTTAATAATTAGGTTTTTCTCGCTATTTGATTACAAATTTCTATTGTAAGTAGAACAAACATGTAAAATCATTTCGTCGATTTTAGAGGTAGTACTACCTCATGCTGCCCTCTATCGATCAAATGTGAGTACATTTTATCATTGAATGTACTTTTTATTTCGATATATTAGTTTTAAAATTTAAATGGAAAAATATAAATGATGATAATTGAGAGAAGGAGAAATATCAGATGCATTTTAAAATTCAAAACATAATAACAATTAATAAATATTTTAGATAAATAAATTTCGTTGAAAAATGACATGGTAATGTAATAGATCATAAAAATATATTTCGGAATCTAAAATATATTTTTGAATCAAATTAAAAATCAGGCAATACAATTTTCTCTCAAATTATCAAGTCCCTATTTTCAAGAAATACTTCGAGTTTTTCTGAAACCTAAAACCTAGTTAATAGAATACAATAGCAATTATTTTATTTTTGTGATTACAGATTGAAAAACGTAAATTTAAGTAAAAGAAATTATATACTTTAATTCTAAATGATTTTTACCTGCGTAGCAATTTATGTACGCCCAGCAATCATAATAATGCTTTTGTGTTTCTTCAGGATCTTCAAAACCTAGTTGACCTAAAGTTAAACCTAACACACTAATTAAAGCTAATAATACTATAGTTAATCTTCTGAACATCTTATTGCTGAGACGAGTGAAACTGAACAGAAGATCTGTTTTCAAGGTATATGTTAGATGGAAATGAAGCTGAAGAAATATTTATAGTGGTAAATGCGAGATTCAAGGATTTTGTTTAGTTTTGACCAAAAAACAATAAATGCGTGTCTATTTTACAGGAAGTTAATTCATTATTCATTTGATACGCAGTTGTGTTTGAACTCTCTCATTTCATTATGTTTAATCACCATTTGCTTGTTATTCCAATAGATAATGGAAACAAAAGTTAAATCTGGTCTTTGTTAATTTACAAGGAAAATGTTCTTTTATTAGAGAACAAACCATTGATTTCAAAAGAATTAATACACGAAAATTTTAGTTCATATTTAATCAGACGGTATTAAATCTGAAGCCTAATGTTTATTTTACTTTTATTGTAATGAGTTAAACCCCAATACAATAAGATTAATTTCAGTTATGTAAAATGAAGTTTATAATGATATTTTAATAGAAATGTTTTTTTTTAAAAAACCATCTTTATGTATAACATGCTACTTTCATATAAGTTATTTGATGAAACCTTTAGCTTTTATCATTACAGCTATGAATAGAGATTCCTTAAAAATTGAATAAATATATTTGTGTGTAACAAAAGAGGCATGTAATTTGTATCAAAAGTTGATCATAAAAAATAGCAATCAATTTCAACAATTCATTAAAATTCAAAATCTTACAAAGTAAAAATGCTTAAATAAAAAGAACTTTTCAATTTCAGAATGCTATAGATAAATATGTATTTTAAAATCATTTTCATTTTACATAGTTCTAAATTTGATGTACTTTTGAATATGAGTTGAAAGTAAGTTATTTGTTATAAACAGAAGAAAGCAACACAAGCAATTCTTTCACTATCGGAAATTCGTATTGCTTGTAACAATTTTCTCTCTCTCTCTCATCGTAGGTTACTTTTAGAGTAAGTCATTCTTAATTATTGAGAACAGAAATAACTTCATAACATGATTTAATTTAGTTATTTTAAACATTTAACATCAAACGACTTCTGCTTATTTTATTTATAGAAAGATGTTATTTAATTAAAAATCTTTGATTTAAATAAAATGTCTAGTAATAATTTCATATTTTCTTTTCTTAAACTTTTAATTTATTTGACGCCATTAAAAAATTTAGCTTTATTACATCATAGATGTTTTATTTATCTCTTCGAAAATATATAGCTAGCATTATAAGAACTATTTGATTTTTTTGATAATTTTCCTGGCCATCCTTTTTTTCTGGAATCATCAAATTTAGCAACACACACATATTATATATGTATATAAATTCTTTATATGTATATTATGTATGCATATCTATCTATCTATCTATATATATATGTTCGCTCACATTTACAAATATGCACACACACACATACACGCACGCGCACACACACACACACACACACACACACACACACACACACACACACACACACACACACACACACACACACACACACACACACACACACACACACACACACACACACACACACACACACACACACACACACACACACATACACACACACACACACACACACACACACACACACACACACACACACACACACACACACACACACACACACACACACACGCACGCACGCACACACACACACACACACACACACACACACACACACACACACACACACACACACACACACACACACACACACACACACACACACACACACACACGCACACGCACGCACGCACACACAGGTAAGTGCGTATTATTAGAAACATACTTAAGTTGAAATGGAACAATACTGAAGTTATGTTTGATATTTGAATTGTTTTCATTACTACCCATTAATTTTCTAAAATGCATGCATTTTTTGTGTGTTTGTTATGAATGCTAAATTGCATATGTAGCCAAATTTAAAGGTGAAAAATACTATACACAGATACAAAATAGCATAATTATATTTATATTGAGCAAAAGTGTGTATCTCATTTTCTTTTCAATACTCGAACTAAATTTTTCTGAAGAAAAATTCTTTATTAGATATTTGTGTATATAAATTGTAAATTTTTGTATCCTTTAAAATAGGGACAATGCAACGTTACTTCGTTGTGTGTATGGAATATTTAATACTATTCTGAATTAAATATAACATTGTATTAATATAAATTTATGTTGTAAGTTTAAATTAAGTCATGTCATCTAAGTTAAATGATGAACTACATGATTATTTAATTTCCAAATGCTGTCGTCTTTTACGATTTCATTTTGGAATTTTGAATGAATTTTGAATCATTAAAAACTAGATTAAATTAGTTTGCTGAAATTATATGAGGGATTGATAAAGTTTTCCTACATTTTTTTTTCTGTGAAGCAATTAAAATAATTACACGTATTCATACATATAGTCAACAAAGATAAAGTACAATAGTAAGATAATTTATGAAATGAAATGTTTAATTTTTAATGCGATTTTTTGCAAAATTAATCTGATAAATATTGGGAAAATTGCATGTGATGGATCTACACACGACCTTCGAAGTAATCCTCTTGGGAAATCTTTGGGCTATCAATTCGCGCTATTCACAACCAGCCCTTTGTAAGAAGATAATCTTAATATGAAAATTAAATTACTATAAATAGGCGAAGTTTTCTAGCTTTAGGAGGAGAAGGAGTGGAGATACACACTACGCAAATGATATTGATATTAAAGGTATAAAATTAGAATTATAGAGCTTTGATTATTAATAAAAGAAAACCTTAAAGTGACGATTACTCTCTAAGATTGAATTCAGATTAGATTCAATTAGATAAAAAGTTAGATCCTGAATTAAGAGAAGGATCCAGTTTGTTAGTCGACTTATCGCTTAAGCGTTTCTGTCGTTATTCCACTATCACGATTTTTATTGAGACATTCTCTTAAGATTATTGGATGAAATTGTGTCTCTTCTCAGTGTTGAAATAAACAGATTAGATTTGAATCATGTCGAGTGTCTCTTCCCTTCAATCCCCACATCTAAGTGCTCGCGAGAGAGGTGTGGGCCTCTTAATGCACTTTTCACTCAGTTAAAAAATAAATTTGATAACGAGTATTACTGACAATAAGAAGAAAGGATTCTTAAAAACCGATGGAATCTTTTTCCTGAGCAATTAAGAGGAGTTCAAACTCCCGTCTCTCTCTACTAAGTTAAATTGCTGTTTTCGATGTACCTTTTCTCAAAATCTGTTATATGTAAATGCTTGAAATTAAAGTACCCCTTTCTCATTATACTAAAATGAGCTTTTAGCTATTTTTGAATTTTTTCATAATTTATAAAATATTTTATCAAACATAGTTTACGTTAACCCGTTTTTCACATAAAAAAATTTGTAAAAAATAAATATTTTGGGGTTTTTTTAACAAAAAGCTCATTTTAGTATATATAGTCATCATTATAAGTATATTATAAAAAATTTAAATACCTGCGAACAATAGTTTCTCAGAAAAGGTACATCGAACATCAAAGTTGAAATTTTGAGATAAATTGATTTTAATATATACAGTGAGGCTTCTAATTGGCTAGTAAATAAAAAAAATAAAAGGCTCAATTTACAACAAAAGATAAATGTTTTGGTTTCTATCAGACGTTCAACCTTTAAGCAAAAACAAAATACTTTGTTTACATTTTTCGCCATTCAAATAGGCGTGGACCAGTTTCAAAGATTATTTAAAAATAGGTTTTTAGGGCTTCTAATTACTCTAGAGCAGGGATGGCGAACCTTTACCGATCAACGTGCCATTTTTTTCTAAAGAAATATTTAATGAGGTACAGACGTGCCGTCAAATAATTTTGACTTGTGATTATTGAGAAAAAAATAAAACACTTCATCGTCCAAATACTCGTATAAACTTAATACTGTCTTAAGTGGCCAAAATACTTAGAAGTCATAGGGTGACAAATATGGTCCGTACGGTGGGTCATCTAACATTTCCAAAATGTTTTTTTAAAGTTACCATGGTTTAACGGGAGTCGTATGGGTCGACATTGTCATGGAGTTTCAATATCGATTGCTGACTCTCTCGAAAATCTTTACATCAATGGTTCCAAGACGATCGACCTAAACAGTGCTCGCCATAGACTGCCAGTATTCGTTAATAGATGTCCGCATTAAACTCACTTCCTGCAGTTAGAAACCGTACTACGCATGTTGTTACAATCTGGATGCATCCTAATATTGCACGACTTTACTTTCGAAAAATTTTCTCTACCAGTGACTGGTTTCACAGTTAAACATTGTAGCGGTGCACCCTTCCTACTAGTCTTCCTACCCCTGTTTAGTGACTCTTGCTATAGCTGTACTCATTTTAATCGGAATTTCCCTTATATATATATACTCAGGAACATTGAAAATAAGGACCCAAGAAGGAAGCTAAGTACAGTCGCGAAACTTTGCAAATAAGTACAGCGTAATGTGATATGCAAATGATCCAAGTTTTGTGCCAATACGCATGCTCATACACGCCAAGGAGGCGCTACAATCAGGAAGAGGATGCTATATAAGCCAGCGAAACTTCGAAGATTCATAAAAGTGACGATTACCCGCCGATTGTAGGAAGACTTTGGTAAGCGAAACATAACAGGTAAACGTGCTAGAAGACATTTCTCACAGTTAAGCGAGTTTGAGAGAGGCCTGATCATCGGAATGAAAACTGCAGGCTGGTCGACGCGCCGTGTTGCTGGCCAGGTGGATCGTTCGGAGTGTGCCGTTAGAAATTGTTGGGAGCAGTGGACACGAGAAGGTACCCACGCACGGAAAACCGGGTCTAGAGCGACCAGGAAGACCACGAGGAGAGAAGAACGAAGAATCGTGCGGCAAGCATTTGTGGACCCCACTGTGACTCGTTCAACGATACGAGCAAACGTAGGCGTAGCAATTGTTCCATAAACAATTTCCAGACACCTTGCAGAAGCAAATCTTAAATCCAAGTGCCCTTTCCCTGCATTCCCTTTAACACCGCGGAACATCGGCAACTGCGTCTACAGTGGTGCCAAGCCAGATCAATGTGGAATGTCACAGATTGGCAAAAGGTTGTGTTTAGTGATGAATCCCGGTTTGTTTTGGGGACAGATGATAACCGTGTACGGGTGTGGAGAAGCCATGGTGAGTGGTACAATTCCCCCCACACTGTTCTACGTCACACTGCCCGCACAGCTGGTGTAATGGTCTGGGGGGGCATAGCCTATGATAGCCAGTCCACTTTAATTGGGATGCGTGGAACCTTAACGGACAAACGTTACGTTGATGATATTCTTCGACCCCATGTAGGACCTTTCCTAAATGGTCTCCCAGGGGCACTTTTCCTGCAAGATAATGCTCGTCCGCATACAGCAAGAGTTGCTCAAGACTTCACACGTCACTTTCAGACTCTTCCATGGCCGGCCCTCTCCCCCGATTTGTCCCCTGTAGAGCACGTGTGGGATCAGCTAAAACGGCAGATGCCATCGTGTTACTCTGTACATGATTTAGAGTTGGCTGTTCAAGATTTGTGGGCCCATCTGCCTCAGGACAACATAAGGTGTCTAATCAACTCAATGCCGGGCCGTGTGGCAGCATGTATTGCATCTGGAGGTGGTCCAACGCGCTATTGAAGTTGCCCCGTGTTTGTGTCGTTGCACACCCTGTATTCGTTTAATTGTCTTGTTTTTGAGATCAAGTGAATCTCTCATCTGTGTCATTATGTGTAGTCGCTATTTTGATTGTTCCTGAGTGTAGATATATATATATATATGTAAACGTAATGTTCCCTGTTTTGAACTAATTAATTGTTTTGGCTAAATTAATTGATTTGTTTCGATGAAATGGTTGATGAAGAGACGTGTTTGTACTTTAAAAAACACACATTTATATTTCACATATTTAAGGCATGATACGAAAAGCACAAACACGTGAATATTTGAGGCAGTTACAAAACATTCTCTTTGTTCTATCTAGAGATCGTGTCTTTTTATAGCAATTGGTAACCGAAATCTATTAAAATCGTTTGATTTTTGGTAGAGGCTTTCCTGATTGGTTCAGGAACTCGGGTGAAGCAAGGGTGAATCATCCTCAATTTAAAAACGCAAGAGTTTTAGTTTTGAGTAAAGTTAGGAGGGTAGAGATGTAAAGTTATTTCCCGTTAGGTGGGTAATCTAGAGTTGAATTATCATGCGAAGTTTTGGATGGCCCAAGACTATTATACACTCATGTCCATAAATTAAGGATAATGAAGTTTAGGCAAAGAAAGAGACAGAAGCAAAACAAATTTAACTTATTTGTAAAGTCTATTTATTAAACAAAAGGTAGAGAGCAAAAAAGATGCTATATGTTTGACTTAATTAATAAAAATTGCGATTTTTACTCCCTGGCCCAAATTTCAAAAAGAACCTATTTTCAAAAAACAGTATATTATGGTTAGTATGATGATTAATATGGAGTATGTCTCCCGGGCGATACAATACACGCCTTACAACGCCTAGGCATGTTGAGTATCAAATTATCAATCTGATCTTGAGGAATATTACACCACTCATCAAACAATGCCCTCCGAAGTTCCTTTAGACAGCTGAGAGGGGGCTGACGGGCTACAATTCGTCGGCCAAGCACATCCCACACATGCTCTATTGGATTCAAGTTCAGTGAGTATGCTGGCCAATCCATACGGGTGATATCCTTCGATTGAAGGCATTCGTCTACAATGTTTGCACGGTGTGGACGGGGTTGTCATCCATAAACAGAAATTCAGCACCCATGACACCACGAAACAAACGTACATGTGGTTCCAGAATGACATCCCGATAGATGTGGCCTGTCATCGTTACACTCTGAACATGCAGGTTAGTTCTGGAACCAAGAATAATTCTTTCCAAACGCGAGCCATCCTGCACCACCGTAACGGTGTACACGGTCTGCCTTGAAACTGTCGTACCGGTAGCTGAAGAGAGCTGACGAGACAGGTCTGAGACTGTGCTCTGTCTGTTTCTTTTGGCAGTAACTGCCAAATACCGATCCTCATTCGGCGTTGTAACTCGGGGGCGACCTGTGCTGTAACATCTACTCACATTACTATCTTCTTGGAATTGTTGCCAAAGAGTGGAAATGACGCTCTGGGCGATTTCAAGTCCCTCGGATACTTCCAGCTGGGTATGTCCACATTCCAGTTATCCAATAATTCTACCACGTAAAAATAATCCAAATGCTTCCTTTGTGCCATAACTATGCGGTTATTGCACTGTAAGGCTTTTAAAGCGCTTGTGAAAAATTTTACTTCTTCGCCACCATTCCTTATATTCCCCTCTCTTACACTCTCGTCATTGTAACGTACTATCCGCGCCATCTGGTGGTTTCCTGTAATTTGTATATTCTTCTTCAAGATGTGTGCGATAATTCTACAGGGGGAGTTTTTATTTTAGAGTTCAATTTCTGTGTGATTCTGAATTTTCCTTAATTTTTGAACATGAGTGTAGCTTAAAATCCCTCAAGAGACAAAAATTAAGTTCCAGCTTTCGAGTGGTAGCGTACCGCGCTTCCACAACACAGGTCCAGGTTCTATTCACGGGCGTGGCAATTTTGACTCAGCCTTTCCTCCCTACTGCAGTGGGTTGATAAAGGAGTACCAAGCTTGCTTGAGGACCAAACACTGGGGGTATCGCTTCAGACTGACCACCTGATTGAGACATCTACTCATGCATCTCAGCACCCAAGGGTCACGCATACTGCGATGACCACAGTAGGCCCTGGCCCTCATGGACTGTTGCGCCACTGAGTTTGGGTTTATTAAATATACATATCCTCTAGGTATATATTTCTATATTTTCTTTGATTCTTAAGATTTTTAGCTATTTAATATGTATTACACATATATACCAAATGAAAAGCAAAGAGTATAATTAATTTAATCAGATTTAATGTTCAGATGGAATGGATTGTTACTGATTGGATATTACGGATGTTAAAAATATACTAAAAAGAGCATAATTGAGCCGAAAATAATCTGAATAATTTTTCCTTGTTTATCTAGGGACTCATAAAGAATAATTATAATTCAAGTGTGAGTCATGCTTTCTTCTTCGGATACCATCTCTTTACAATCCAATATTTAAATATTTCCCTATTAATTAAGGCTTTTTTTACATTGACAGGAATTCTGCACTATGATAAATTAAAGAAAACACAACTCTTTTCCTGGTATATGTATTAATACATTCGGTAAGCAGTAAAGTTTTGAAACTTGCGTCACCAATAACTGGTTACGTTACTTTCGGAAATTAAGACAATGCCTGTGGCAGAACATACATTCATTTAGTGTTCCCTTAAAGTAAACAAAATGTTTTTTTTCGGATTTCCTGCAGATGCATTCATTGAATCTGTTTCAATGAAAAGATTTAATAACCAATCATTGATTAAATGATACAATTTAACTTATTTCTGAAGCACACAGGAGCGAAATGTTTTCCTAAAGCTCTGCTATAAAAAAGCTCATTCACAATATAGTCCACAATATAGCTCTACATATTTAACGGAAAACTAAAAGAAATTGAAATGAAACAAAGTGAGCTCTTAAAGGTTTTTTTGTTTTTCGCGGTAGTGACCATTGCAACAGCATTCGGTCCACTTGCAGAACCAGCCCAAAGTGATGAGTATATGTATTCATGTTTTACTTCTATAAATTGCGTCCTTCAAGGTATTTAATTTTTTCGCTGCATTTTTCAAATATAAGTGTAATTTTTTTCTTTTTTACAAATAATATCGCTTTAAGAATAGAACTTTAAGAATATAACTCATGGGCTCAAGTTGCATCACTGAGTTCAGTTCAGTTAATACGTTAGTAGATGTTCGCGGGAGAGATGTTACCTCTTAAACTGATTTTTAAAATAATCTCAGTTGTTAATAACATTTTATGGGGGTGAAGGATAATTTTTATTTTTTTGATTATGATCAAATTAACTAAATTAAAAAATTCAAAAATTTGAAAAAGAAATACTTAAAAGAATTTTAAAACTCAATTAAATGATCGCATTTTTCTCACGAATATAAGAAGCTGGAGAATTAGTTTCGGGATTTTAAATTTTATTTTTTCACAATATTTTCATTTCCCACCACAAAAACAGGAATCGTTAAACTAAATTATTTAGGAAATTAAACAAAAATTACTAAGCAATAGTGTTTACAGAATTTTCTCTTTGATATATAAGCTCTACAAATATTTACAAATAAAAAAATATCCCAAATACAAAAGCATCACTTAAATGTATCGTCAACAGGAAAATTGTAATTTTGCTCTTACACGGGTTTGATGTGAACTTTTTAAGTTATGCATGAATTAATTGGTATTTTCTAAAATATATTTACATCTTTTTATAGGTAGTTTTGGTCATAGTTATTAAAACACTAATTGATCTTTCTGAGAGATTTTGAAACAACAGTATTAGAGTTTTGTTTGTTACTATTAGTTAATTTTATTAAATTCCCCCTTTAATTAAAAGTGTTTACTATTTTATTTTAGATATTAAGAAAATTGAGCTTTGGATTTGTTTCGTTAGGGATTCAAAACCATTACTTCAGTCTTCACCATTAATTAAACAGGAAACCTGATTTCAAATGAAATAAAGTTAGTTTTTGTAAAAATACAGGGGAAAAAATCTTGTGATTTTTGGTTGAAATTCTGTAACGTTAATGCATTAAAATGCACCATATATAAAATTGAATTCTTTTATCAACAATGAGAGTAACACAAACACAATGGTTAACTTTTTGACTGTCATGCCCGAGATGATCTCGGGCACGGCCCTTGTGCCCCAAAAGGTCACACCCGAGTATTAAACGGGGTAACCTTTTTTAGTGCATCGTACTGTCATGCTTGAATACATATTGAGAGCAAGCATATTTCGGCTTAATCTCTTTGTTAAACCTGAATCTACACTGGGAAGAGTTAATTTAGGCTCAAGTCAATGGATGGTGCTTGATGAGTAGCATTATGATACATCCATGCTTAGCCGCAAAAAATGAAATCTATTATTTTTGCATGAAATTCAAGACTTTATTTAACATATTTTGAATTGTCCGATTTGGGTCAAATATGTACCGTTTTATTGCATAATTTGTTGCCATTTTAAAGGTAGCTTCATAATGCATCTCTCATAGAAGTCTTGGTCCTTATTGGCGAAAAACTCTAGTAATCGATTTTCACAACTTTCTCTTGATCCCAATTTCTTATCACTCATGAAATTTTGCAATGTGAGAAAAATGCGGTAATCGCTTGGTGCCAGGTCCGGATTATATGGTTGATGCATTAAAACTTCTCAAGCAAGTTCCCAAAGATTCTGGCGAGTCACTACAGACGTATGGGGCCTGGCGTTGTCCTGATGGAACACAACATCTCTTCTGTTGGCCAATTCTGGCCGTTTCTGGTCAATCGCTAGCTTCAAACAGTCCAGTCGTTGACAGTAGATATCTGAATTAAGCGTTTGGCCATACAGAAGCAACTCATAATAAGTTATTCCTTTCCAGTGCCACCAAATACACAGTAGAACCTTCCTGGCCATTAGTCCTGGTTTGGCCACCGTTTGAGCTGCTTCCCCACGTTCTGACCACGATCGATTTCACACAATATTGTCGTATGTGACCAATTTAACATCGCCAGTCATCACCCTTTTATGAAATGGGTCGATTTAATTCCGTTTGGCCAAGGCTTCGCAGATGGAAATTCGATGCATCACCACCGATCCATCACCCCCATCGAGCTTCTTTTTGTATCCAACTTTGCGCAAATAGTTTAAAACTGTTTTATGATCGATCTTTAGCTCCTGGGCGATTCTACGACTACTAATATGCCGGTCAACTTGGATTGTATCTGTGGTTTTATCAACATTTTCGACGAAGGGCCTGCCTTTGCCAGGTGCATCTTTAACATAAAAAATGCCAGAACGGAATCGACGAAACCAAAATTGCACATAATTAGCTGTTACAGTATCGGCACCATAAACACCATTCACAATGTCAGCCTCGTGGCTTGTATTTTTGCTTTATAAAATCAAATATTTTTGCTTTATCAAAGAAAAACTATAAAACGTACCGAAATTTCTCTTTGTTGAACTCTTTGTTAATTATAATACACTGTAACTCACAACTGAATGGGCCAAAAAAAACAGCAAAAGAATTTTTCTAGCGTAAACTGTCCCCTTGACAACGAGCATAAATTTGAAATTGTTTGATCAGTACTTTACGAGATATCGACACTACAGCCATCTACCGAAAAAATAATGGATTTCTTTTTCCCCAACCTAATATGAAGATATACTGAACCCAAAGATTATATTTGACTGTAATCTAACTATGAATGGCGTAGATCATGGCTAGATTCATACGACATTCCTAAAACGACAGATAAAATAATATAAAAATATATTTTTACATTTACTATAAACGTTATTCTGGAACCCATTTTTACTCTATTAAAATGTAGTTGGGAGACATATTACATTTTTAGAATTTTGACTCAAAGTTATAGAAGAGCTTTTAAATAAATATGATGTTGCAAATTCTGGAAAAAAGAATCCTGGCAGATAACCTAAAGAAGACAACCGTTTCCCGGCTTAGTGAACGACATTTTATACAACCCATATTTCTCTTACTCCTGCGAAAGTGAGCCTACAAGACAATGCAAAGCTTGTTATTCAAAGAAAGCATGAAAATGGAAAAAATATAAGGAAGGAAACACGATTCTGGTGTAATGTTTGTGAAATTGATTTGTGCTTAGAAAAGTGTTTCCTGTTATACCACACAAATCTGAATTACTGAACTCTACTAATTGGTATTCTTTTTGTATTTATTTTTACTTAAATTACCTTTTAGAAAAGTAGAATTTTTCAAAAAAGTTTTTCTTAAGAGATGAATTTTACCTCAAGCGAGTATGCAGTTGTTACAAAACCTTATAAACTTTTAAGCATGTATATCAATTTTTCACAACTAAGTATGTTTTATTTCGCACCAAACATTTGATTTTTGGAATAATTAAATTTGACATTTTATGTACCTAAATTATTAAAATAACTTCCCTGTTACAGAGTTAATACACATATCAGAGATCCTTCTCTGATATCAGCAACAAAATTAAGTCTATAAAATATCCAATTAGGAGCTGAGTAAACGCAAATTTGCCTAAAAATATCCATAGTTAGAAATTACACACTTTTTATTCAACAGCTAAAAATAGTATTAGTGATTTATCAAGTACCAAATAACTGGAAATTTTAAAATAGCGATAATAGTTGTTGAAAATATTTTTCATTCCTGACTCGAATGAGCTCTTTTTTCGATTTCATACAGAGAAAAAAATACTGCATCATGTGCATCCTGCTGCATGAGATATGCTTTCAGCTTCGATAAACAATGTAAAACGTAAGAAAAGATAACAGTTTTAAGTGGAGGTTTATCAACTTCTGCATCAGAATTGCTATTCATTCGCTCCGACAAATTGACGTAAACTCCGACGCATATTATAAGCTGTAATTTTTAATTTTTAGGTATATTCACTGTATAATGCACACCCCGTTTTTTAGGAAGAAACCTATTATGTATGTGCACCGTTCACTCATGTTTTGAAGTAATTTATTTGAGGTATTATTCCAAACTTAAGGAAAAAATGGCTCTCTCTCTCTCTCTCTATTTCTAGAACTACAACCCTCTAAGTTCTTAAGGAATGTCATTTTTTTTAAATAAACAGTATTTTGATACATGTAGAAGTCTAATTTTTTCCAAGCTTATTTTTTATTTCAAAAGTTTTCGATTTTATACTCGGCGTATAACACGCACCAGTACATTTCGATGTTATTTTTTTGTTAAAAGTGCGCGTTGTACGCCGGATTTTACGGTAACTATTTACTCAACATCAACTGCACAGATAGGCAGTCCGTCATCAAATCAATAAAATCTTCAAATATTCCATACATTGTGGAGTAGGATGAGATAAGAAAGGAGAATTTCCTGTCCTATTCAATCCTATACCTAGGAGATTGATCCTATGAGTGTAATCCTTGTCCCTATGAGTGTAACCCAGTGTTTCTCAAACTGTGGGGCGCGCCCCCTGGGGGGCGCGATGACCTTACGAGGGGGGCGCGAGCATATCGAAAATAAAATATTTAAAAAATAATTAGTTTACTGGAATGAATTAAAACAAAATACTTTCAGACATAATAAAAATGCACTTTTACTCTGATATAATTTATAGGCACGCGATATTAAGTCAGAAAAATAAAAACTTCTTCAATACCTAATTAGCTATCTTTGATCCTATAGCCAAATAAAAAAAACTTTTATTTGATTTGCTGTAATCTCATGATGAGAGATTTTTTTATTACGCTTTTTTTAACCTAACATACTACTCTTTCAGAGAAAAAACTGATCCCAGACCCAGAATCGAAAAAATTTAGGAACATAAAAAATTCATCACTGTCATTATTTTTGAAATACTGCACATTATAGCAGTAATCTGTTTGACCTTCTAAGTTATTGGTACAGTTAGTTATGACCCCTCTCTTATGTGTTCTCTGTTGCACTTTTTTCCATGCAAACGAGTTTTATGATATTTGGAAAACCACGGAGAGCACACACACACACAAGCACATGAAGGATTACTTGGCCAAGACATATTTTTATAAATATTCTAACATATAATGCATAACGAAAAACGTTTTACACAATTTTTTTAGCAGTAACATACATATTATCGTAATTATTATACTTTTTTACCTGGAAGTGGTCGATCGGGACACACAGATTACGAAATCGTTAATTCTGGAAAAACTGTTTATTTATTACCAAAGAAAATTGAAAAGTCCTTGAGAGAAGGTAAGCAAACTTTCTCCTGATTAAATTATTCACTGGAATCATGATTTGTATCGTGTACAATAAAATAATTATAAAAAAAAAAGGATTGGGGTGACTCAATAACCCCGACCGTATCGAGAGCACGCCTGCTCCCGGGTTAAAACATGTTGAAGTCTTTTCGCTTAAAATATTAAAAATAATACAATTATTCTTCATCGATATTTTATATTATTGATCATTATTTAACATCAGTAGCACACACAAGGGGGATCCAGACCCTTCCAAAGCCCTTGATTTTTTTCCGATTGATTATAATTATAAGTTTATAATACGCAAAATTTAATTAAGTATTTGTTATTAATGATTAATTTTATTAATTAATGCTAATTATTTATTCAAGAATTAGTTTTTTACTGTGTTTTGTTCCCGAAAATCGTCAAAATGAAAAGGGACCTGATACAAGATTGGTGAACTTTCGACCCCGACCCCCCTTGAAAAATTCCTATGTGCGCTACTGTTTAACATCAATTATAAATGTTAATTCTGTGAGGCTTAAAATAACAATTCGCTTAAAACTAATTATAATTTGAGCAACCATTTTAAAAATCATTTTACGTTTTTGTAAACATTGTCGAGCACTTGGCTTTGCTTCCCTTACAATTCAGTTATGTCAATAATGTTTTATTTTCTTATAAATGAACTCGTGCAAAGAGCGGGCACTTCAGCCGGTAAACTTTTAAGTTATCAGTGCTGCACAGAATATTTTATAACTAATTAATTAATACTAAATTAAGAAAAAGTTTAATAAGTATTAATGACGTCCATGAGCTTGTCTTGAAAGCAAAGTTTTTATAAGGAATGCTTATGATTAGAAATTGACCCTTTGAGTTCTTTTTTCTATATTTAGCAGATATCTATATTTTGTCTTCTAAGCAGCTACCACATTTTTGCAATATGTTCAATTTAAAAATTAGAGGAAAGAAAAATAACATAATAATTATCCTATTATTTTATTTATTTATTTATTTTGCTTAAAAGTAGTATACAAAATTTAATACTTACGTTACTAATTTGTATGGTTTATAATTAAGATCACCTATTGTAGCTTTAGCGGCAAAGTGCATTATTATTGCATTCAGTACCTTATTAATGTATAAGGGCGCGAAAAAATTGTGATCGAAAAGGGGGCGCCAGTATCGAAAGTTTGAGAAGCACTGTATTACACTATAGTTTACACTCATGACTCATCTGCACTTGTAAAGTCTAAAAACGGTCTTCACCCTTTCCTGCTGAAATTTTCTGCTTACAAGAAATGTCTTTTTATGTGGCGGACAAAAAGGATACTTCATTTGTAAGAAATAATCCTATTTTTCCAAATGTGAACTAATAAAAAAGTGTTGTTGTTTCTTATTACACTTGATCGACAGACACATCTAGATCAAGTTAATGAAGACGTGTCTTTTAAAACAATGAAACTACCACAGGACTTGAGAGCAGCTAGGTCTTATGGCAACCAATACAAGCCAAGATGTGGGCAGGAGAGACTTGGGTCAAATTGCAATTCTAGCAAGGAGGTTACACTTCAAGACCTGTCACAAGCTGTTGTGCTCGAGTGTGTCCACTACGAAGCATAGCAAGAACAGTGTAATGTAATCTCGTCTACTGCTTCTCCCAAGAAAAGCAGTACCAGGACGATTTCCTTCATACCACTCATGTACGGGGGCCTGCCTCAAAGATGAACTGATATCTTGTTTGACTAGGTAGCAATTTCTGAAAAAGTAAGGCAGCCACTATGTGCAGAATCTTTATGGCTGCTCTCACGTCTATATCTTATCTGCTATATCTTATCCTATCTATCTTATCATCTGCTTTCTTATTCCCGCAGACATTCACGTACGACGGTACCCATAGAAAAAGATCTGGACATTGACATTCACACTATTTAATAACTGAACAATACCTGTTGTCGTTCTGTCACCCTGCCTCGACTATTCAGGTAAAGGCTGAATAGAGCTTCGGCTATCACTCAATATCCAAATATCTGTATTGACATTCTTAATAAAGCAAAATTTCAAAGCCTCCCCAATAGCTAAGAGTTCTGCCCAAAAAACTGAGCAATAGTCAGGATTTCTGTTGCAGATTCTAATACCATTCCTCTACCCGAGACAGCTCATAAACAAATGCTGCCAACAATATAGATCTATAACATATCATTCGAGATTTTATGAATAGTCTTCAAAGCAAGCTGCTTAAGATACTCTGAATGTTGAGTGCTCTTGTTAGTGTAAGAGGCTAATTTGGTCTGAAAAAAGACAATTCATAGAACGACGCAGCAACATTCATACAGCAGGCAAGTGAAACAAATTCTACTTCATTATGCAGCCATCTCTCGTTTTATGCATGGCTCAGCGGAGTTCCTCAGTTAAGGTGACGATTTTTGTTCCAATAGCGCCATAACTAGAGGTTCTGTGCTGGTCACCTTATATGTTGAGCTTGGCAAAGTATTGAGACAAAAGGTATTTGCTTCATAATCTGAGAGGTTTCAAGTCAGCTCCATACGCTACAATATCCCTCGGGCAACTATTGTGGAGACCCCAACGGTCACTCTGGCAGCTGAGAGTTGTACCCTTTCTAGTTTATCAAGGTTTCTAGCAGAGACAGCCTGTTAAACCTGTATACCAAATTTCAAGGATAAGTCGAATGAGAGCAATATATGTATTTAAAAGGGTCCAAGCATCCTCCCCAGTCCCCGCCAAAAATGTATTTTGAAATTTTCAGTTGCTATTTGCTTCTAAGAACCAAATTGTTTATATGAGCATGACCAAACATCTTCTCATCTAGGATGGATGCCAGATATATTATTTGGAGTGTTCTTCACAATTCTCAATCACCTACCTTGTAAATAAATAGCAGGTTCATAGCTCTAAAGATGTCTGTTGGTGGTAAAAATATCTGATACAGATTTTGAGGGGTTAAAAATGATTTTATCATCGTCATCAATCTTTTCCAGCCGAAGGAGTAAATAATTAATTTTATTCTGAGCAGTAATTAAACTTGTATTGCTGCTCCAGATTATTATTCTGTCAGCATAAAATCGCATACAAAAATCAGAATTGGCTTCAGCCTCATTTCCAGTGATAAATAAAGAAAACAAAGTGTGATTGAGCACAGATTCTTGTGGAATACCTTGGGTTAATTTAAATTTTTCCGAGACGGTGTCTTTAAAATTAACTCTAATATACTTGGCTCTCAGCAAGTCAGCAAGCCAAGACAAAATTATTTTGCTGATTTTGAAAGTGCGGTAAAGTTCGCAAGCGAGTTTGTACATCCAGACTTTGTCAAAGGCTTTCGATAAATAAAGAAAGACAGCTACTGTGTGATTTGTGGGTCTGAGATTATGGAAATTCCTAATACTCTGGCTAAAATAAAAGACCTAATCCATTCTGAGTGACCTTTCCTAAAACTAAACTGGTCGGGTGGTATGAAGTTGTTTTGGCCAAGATAAGTATTAAGTCTATGCAGAACAATCCTGTCCATGATTTTGTACGAGATGCTGGTAAGTGCGATTGATCTATAACTGTTTGGGTCATTAGCCGGTTTGTCATGTTTTTATAATGGGGAGGATGAAGGTTTCTTTCCGATCCCTAGGGAGTTTTCCAGCGTTTGAGAATAAAAAGTTTTGTCATCTATTGCAAAAAATTTGCTAATTTGTGTTGCATTTTTATGTTAAACGGAGGTGTTTTGCCTTCATTTTAATCGGGGGAAAAATTCGTTTAATTGGGGTCCAACTGTAAGGAGTGGAGAGAGGTAGAAATAGAGTGTGTGAAGTACTAAGTCTCGGAAGACTTGGTTACCTCCTAACTCGTATATATACTTTCTACTTTTATTTTTATTATAATATTTTGAGTTATTAAAGCCATTAGTATTCTTGTGTGCTATGATCTATGTCTTATGTAAGAAAAGGTTTTGCATTTAGAGGGATGCTTTCTATATTTCTATTTGTTTTATTATAAAATTCATGCTTAGTGTCCATAATCTCTGAAATGTTTTGGCTTTCTCTAACATCTTAATTAAATTACATAATTTTGATTTATTCTAACACAAAGTATGTATATGGATATTAAATTATACTTGCATTCTTATTAAACTTTTTCTTCATTTTTATTTTGTTGATAGATACTGAGGACCACAAAAGATTTGAAAGCTGCGTTGACTTGGATCCAGACGTATAGTATTTTAAAATTATTACTTATTATTTATATAAATGGTTTTATAAAATGGAGAATTTTGTCTGAACTCAAAATTCACATTTTAAATTTTACTTTTATTGAAAAAAACATTCATATTTAAACTTTTATTTAAAAAAAATTCATATATATATATATATGGAATTTTACATTCTAAGATTATAATTATTTCAAACTTTTATATATATATATATATATATATATGTATAAATTTACATACAGGGTGTTGCCAAATTCGACTGACAAATTTAAAGGGATGATAGTAAACCTCAAGGGAAAAATAAATAACCATAGAACATGTGCTCACAAACCTCGATAAGACGGTGAAAAAATCCCTATAATAAAAGCCGTCTGGAGGTCGATGTACCAGACGGAGGTCGTGACCAAACGAATGCAGGGAGTGACGTGGCAAGGTTAAAGAAACCTGAACGTATGCGCCCTCTAACCTGTTTGGGGCGAATAAAAGTGGTGACAAGTTGTCCTAGGTAGGCGTGGACTGCGGATGTTAGACTGCATTTAGTAACAATGTTGGATTAATCGAACAAGGGATATGTTGATATGCACCTTATGTACGGTTGAGCCGATTACAATTGACACCTAGCATATAGAAAGTACCAGGACCACTTTTCGATGAGGCCATGTCCGCGAATTACCACAGTCAAGCCATACTATCTGAACGCTGTCTCAATTTTGAGCAATTGTTGTGACAATCACTTATCATTGCATTTCTGACATCGAGCTGCGTTACTTTGTTCGTATTGTAAGCATGTAGGATGTCCAAAATTATTTTTGTACATTTTATTGTCCCTTCTTTTTCTACTAGACATCACACACTTCTTAACCGTTTTTTACACGCAAATTATTCGAACTAAGCGTGGTTTGCGACTCCGTGTCCTATCGTGATCTGTCTTCTCCACGCTGCCTATTATCACCCCCTTTGAATTTGTCGAGAGAATTTGGCACCACCCTATATATACATATATATAATTATATTTTATGGATGCATTTTAAGACTCTGTTTAGATCAAAAGCTTTAACACTGTTTGCTTAACTCTTTATCTACCGCATTATGATTTACTGCTATTTTTTTTCATGCAATATTTTTTTGAATCACTACATTGAAAATTAAAGGATATGCATAAACAAAATACCCAACTTTGGGAAATTTAATCAGTTAGACCTAATTATTTAATTAATGATATTCAACTGTAAAATTAATTATAAACATTTTTTACTTGAAACAAATAGCCAAATCGTTTTCAAAGTTCTTCATTAACAAGAAAAAAAGACACTTACCTTTTGACAGTGACTACTTTTTCGGAACAAAAATGACAATCTTCGTAATCCGCTGAAAACGCCATCAGTTGAAAACGCAATTTCTGCTGTAAAACTATTTACCTTCTTGCTAAAATACTCATGATGAAACCCGTGCTTCCATATATCTTGGAAGAGTGGATTTAAAACAATATTCCTGCTAAGTATAGTCAGAGTATTCGAAAAAATGTTTATTCTATGTAATTTTAAAGTGAGAGATAAGTACCGTCGGTAGATAAAGGGTTAATAGATTTTCACAAATTAATCAATGCAATTTGTCATAGGTATCTGGTGTTATTTATAATTTACATTATCTCATGTTTTCTTTGAAAATCAGTTTTCTCTTCCTGTCGGTAACCATTACACCTACATAAAATGCAATGGACTCATGATGAGATTTTTGTTACACACACACACAGTTAAGAGCATAAATTTTATGAACAATATGTTAGATGAGTGGACAAAAACTAGTGTCTATATTACATTGCCTTTCGAAAGTTAAGGAATAACCTGTTGTTTTTTTTGTGTCAAATTTGAAAATGAATGAACATAAAAACAGGAAATTCGGAGAAAACCTTCTTATATAGTTTTGCTTTGAATGCGGCTTATAAATATTCATAGGTTTTCAGAAACTTACTTTAAAACAACAACCACAACAACAAAAAAGTTGTGTAGAAAAATTTATTGCTGGAGAAATCAGTACAGCAAACAGTTTTATAAGAAAATATGTCATGAAAACGGTACGAAAATGGATACTAATAAGGAATGTGTCCACCCCTTACTGCAATATTTTTGTGACTTCGCCTTTCCGTTCTGTTAATGCAATGTGCTCAATTCATGACGGTCACATGATAAAGACAAACACGTGTTCTCCATTAAGTTCAAAACAGACATCAAACTAATTGTGCTTGGTGTAAAATTGCAAATTTTATAATTGGTTTAAAAAGTTTAAATGTTATAAACAATTCTTCAAAAGATTTTAAAACTAAAAAAAAACATCTTATTTTAAATAAAATGTTTTTTGTCTACTTATGTACGTTATTGTTGTTTACAAATTTGTTTTTCTTAAGAGAAAGTTTCTGAAAAGATCAAAAGGTGGCAACAACGTAGCGTTAGCTGGAAACACATGCTTGCTTTTATCGTGTGACTATGACCTCACAGGAGATTTTGAACTGATTGGTTAAAAACACGCGGTTATCATTATTGTGTGACTTTGAAGTCACATGAACTGAACCCATTGCCGTACAGAAAAATGGAAAGCTAAGATCAGACATAAAGTAACCGTTAATCCAATTCGTGTAATGAGTTTAAAGGAGGACTTATAAAAGGCAATGTGGGGTTCTCCAAGTTTTCCCTCAAATATGTTCTATCGGATTGAGGTCTGAGGATTGAGCTGGTCATTCTATTTGCTCCAAATCGTGATCCTCAATATTGTCCTCCAGAAGCATAGCTGGTTGAATTAATGGATCATACTCATCAATCAGAATGAATTCATTATCATTAATAGCGGCCCATGGGAGAATATATCTCATAGTTCCTCATAGTTCTCAGCCATAGTTCCTCCAAGAAACACACACAAGTCAGTGTAACTATTGTGAGAGGTATCTGCCCTAATTGAAGCATAGTGGTAATGTGGTAGCATATCGCGCTTCAACACCACAGGTCCGAAATTCTGTCCTCGGGGGCTGCGGTAGCCCAGTGGTTAAGGTATCGGACCATGGCAGGCATGTCATGAGTTCGAGCTCAGTACCACTAAAGACCCGCCGTATAGGGCAGCGATGCACGTTAAATCTGTCGAGAGCTGAAACGTCCTCCCTTTGGTGTGGTGTGGTAGTTAGGAGAGGGGGTGCCAGCTCAGGTATCGTCCACGTCAATTGACCATGGTTCGAAATTACGTGGTCCGTCACCAAAAGCCCTCGTGTAGCTGAATAGTGCGACGTTAATATTCACTCACTCACTCACTCACTTCTATCCTCGAGCAGGGCAACGTTGACTTAGCCTTTCACCCTTTCAGTGGGTCGATAAATGAGTACCAAGCCTGCTTGGGGACCAAACACTGGGAGTTTCGCGTCAGACTGACCACCTGATAGGGACATCTGATCATGTTCCTCAGCGCCTAAGGTCGCGTATACTAAGATAGGTACAGTAGGGCTTGATCCTCATGGGCTGTTGCACCACTGATTTTGTTCATCTGCTCTAATTATGATTCAACAACCTTTGTGATTGTCAACATTGTAGAATTGATTTTATTCGGTGCGTTGCTCCATCCAGACCGTCAGATCCCCCGACATGTTAGACAAAGTGAATCTAGATTAATTTGTGAAGAGTACATAAATCTTAATCATTTTTGTGTTAATCCTCCTATGTTACATATATGTCACCGTTAATGTGTATAATTCAGTTATTTCTAAGGATAAATAAATATTTCATTAAATAACTAAACAAGACTGTTAAAGAATATAATAGATGAAAAATTTCACACTTCCCTTAGTTGTTCTATGAAATAAATAAAGATAGACCACTAAAGGGGAAAATAAACAATTTCAAGGCTATTTTTTATAAATTAATTGACTATAAATAGATAAAATCTCTTGAAAAGTAGTTTATCCCTGTTGCGGATGATTAATTAATAAATAATAAGGAAAAGCAGATGATATAATTTATTATTGCTGATATTGCTAACATATTAGTTAAACAGAAGGGGAGGGGAAAGAATATGTTGCGGAAATAGTTATATTTAAATATTATAAAAAAATAAAAATACATTTGGGGGGGGGGAAGAAAAACTGTTGCTTTATAAAAACATTGTGTAACCTTTTTCAAAAAAAACGTAAGAGAATATTTAATTTTTAAATTTTATAAAACACTTTCATTTTGTTTTTCATTTTTCATTAGAGCAAGGATTTCTGTGATGATACTTTGAATTCCATACCATAATATTTTTGAAACAAGCACATTTTTATCATTACACAATTTTTCCACGGAAGAACCTTTTAAATAGTTGTCCAGTGCCGCAACTTAGAGTTGTTGCAACAGATCAAAGCGTTGCGTAAACTTATTAAGTGAAAATTAATTCTCGCTCACCTATATACACTGCTGGCCACAGCAAAAGCAACACCTTGAAGGAAGCATGCAATTAACATAAAATTTACAACATGAATTAGCGGATGTGAGATATGCAAATGCTTTAGAATTTAAGCGCAGACACACATCACGCGCGCCTGTGGTACCATCTCAAAGCAGTATTTAAGGCTTGGGGATTTCAACGATTTCAAGTTCGGCAATTTGTTTTTCTTGTGGTTTTTTTTAAAAAAAAACGATCAGTTATGTCTCGTAGAAAACAACGATCAGCTTTTGATCAAATATCTGAGTTCGACAGAGGAAGGATAGTGGCCTACCGAGATTGTGGATTATCTTTCAGGGAAATTGGTAGTCGTATTGGACGAAACCAAACAACTGTAATGCAGATATGTGACCGTTGGATACAGGAGGGTACGACGGACCGACGTGGTAGATTGTATCCACTTGAGTGCACCACCTCACTTGAGGACAGGCAAATTGTGCGCATGACAGTGACGGATCGCTCAGTCACATCACGAGCCATAGCACAGTACATTGAGTCTGTAACACATCATTCAGTGTCTGCGCGTACCATTCGACGCCGTTTACAGCAGAATGGTCTGTCCGCAAGACGTCCATTGCTTGGTCTACCCTTGACGCAGAACCACAGACGTCTCCGCCACCAATGGTGCAATGAAAGAAAGATATAGGCGGCAGAATGGAATGAAGTTGTCTTTACTGACGAGTTACGCATCGGTAAGCAACACCATGATGGTCAGATTCGAGTCTGGAGATACCGTGGAGAGAGGATGCTAAACAGCTGCGTTATGCACCACCACACTGGTCCTGCACCGGGTATAATAGTAAGGGGCGGTATTAGATATCACTCTAGTACGCTTTGCCGGTACTTTAAACAGCGCTGCATCTCCGAGATGTTGGAGCCAATTGTACTTCCTTTCCTTCAGGGCTTGGCCACAGCCATATTTCAACAGGATAATGCGCGACCACACGTGGCACGCATTGTCCAAAGTTCTTCGTCAATCATCAGATTGAATTGCTTCCCTGGCTGGCTCACTCTTTGGATCTTTCACCGATAGAAAACATGTGGTTAATAGTTGCTCCACAATTGAACCAGATTACGCCCCCAGTTGCCACACCAGATCAACGTTGGCAACATTGGGAAGCTGCTTGGTCTGCTGTACCCCCAGAACACATCCAAAGTCTCTTTGAATCAATGCCCAAGGCGTGTGGCAGCGGTGATCTCCAACAATGGCGGCTACTCTGGCTACTGATTCTGGCAGGAACCATACTTCACAGATGTTTATAAATGTAATCATTTGATACTTGGTCAACTTGTTATCTACAAAATAAATTTTGTTATGCTATCTCTTGTCTTTCTTGGTGTTGCATTTACGGTGGCCAGCTGTATACTTAACTGAGATCTAGAGTACAATTGTTTTTTATTCAGTCATCTTTTGTTCCTTATCAGAAAAATCCTTTTCGTAAGTAGCTATAAGCGGTTCAAAACTGACTAAAAGTAGTTAGAGTAGGTTCAAAGAATGAATGGTGTATTTCATACTTTAACAATAAAATAATTGTTATTCTGTAGAATACATAGTTAAATAATAGAAGTCAGTATTTTTATATACATTAACTTACTTCTTTAGTTATTTCATGGAATAACTAGTTGTTCTATGAAATAAACTGATTTCACAGTTTAACAGTAACATATATACACTGCTGGACAATTGCTAAGGACGGATAACACTATCATCCATAGCAACCACAAAATGAAAGGAAGCAAAATGTGGAAAATTAGAATAAGTGCGGTATATTAGTAAGAAGAAGTATGAGTATGCAAATTATTTTCCACGTCTGTTCATCACGTGATAGCGTTCATAAGAGCTTTAAAGGTTTTGACGCGTGTGGACAGTTGTTGTTTCAAGTCAAAGTTTTACAGGGAAGATTTAATAGACGAACTTAAAATTTTTGGCATGTCTTCCCGACATCACATAGATGATTTTATGCGTGGCCGAAATATTGGAAAGATTGAAGAAGGGCGAAAAATAACAGATGTTGCCAGGGAGTTCGACAGCGCTCACAGCGTTGTTTCACGGCTGTGAAAGTTACTTAAAACTACTGGAATGTGTAGTAGACGGCACGGGGGAGGTCGTGTTAGAAGTACGACGCCTGCAGAAGACAGATATATCGTCCTATCAGCAAAAAGGAACAGGTGCACCACAGCTCAGCAGGTGGCAAATCAGTTTCTTGCTGCCTCAGGAAAGCAGATCTCCCGAAAAAATGTTGTCAGACGTTTGAGGGGAGGAGGACTATACGCACGCAGACCTGTTGTGTGTGTACCATTGACCAGACAGCACCGTACTGCCCGTTTGTAATGGTGTCGTGAGCATCACAATTGGACTGAACAGGACGGCATGCGTACTATTCTCAGATTAGAGTAGGTTCAGTCTGTCATCGCATTGTAGACGCCAACTGATCTGACGCGAGAGTGGTACTGCTTATCGTCCAGAAAATATCCAGGAAAAGGACCGATATCCGACATGCAGTATCATGGTGTGGGCCGGCATCATGATCAATGGCCGCACGCGCCTACATGTGGTTGCGAATGGGACTACGACGGGCCAAAGATACATTGATGAAGTTCTACTTCCTCATGTTCGTCTTTTCCGTGGTGCTGTCGGTGATAAATTTGTTTTTATGGACGACAACGCAACATGTCATCGAACACTCGTTGTTCAGGATTGTCTAGACAGCGAGGGTATTCAACGCCTCGTATGGCCAGCGCGTTCTCCATATCTAAACCCCATTGAAAATGTGTGGGATGCTTTGGGGAGGCAAGTTGCTGGTCGAAACTATCCTCCGACAAACAAGAACACCCTCATCCGTGCACTCACAGAGGAATGGGATAAATTGCCTCAACAGCTGCTGGATAATGTTGTGCAAAGTATGGTACGACGTGTGGAATGTTGCATCACACTCCACGGTGGACATATCCCATACTGATACCTTTCTTTAAGGTGCCTGCTGACTTTTAGATGCATTGTTCCATTTCTCCGTACGCAGATCAAATGAACATTTTTTTTCCTTTCAGATGTTTCTCAGCTTTTGTACTTTCCAGAACAATAAATATTCTTTATTCTAATGTCTGAACAGTGTGGCAACTATATTTATCCTACTAGGCCTCATGTCTCGTTTAATGTTATGCTACATAGCAATTTGTGATCCGTCCTTAGCAATTGTCCAGCAGTGTATATAGTATATTTATTTCGTGATCCATAAACCTTTCTTGAACATAAAATTGTTTTGATGTATTTTGAATTGATCAAATATTGATGTACTAAATACAAAGTTCACTATTATATAAATTAGTTCAGAATTCAAGTGAAATGTATAAACTTGTATCCACAAAAGCTTTTAAATATATTATTTATTTTATGTAAGAATTAACACTTTTTTTATTCATTTTCTGTAGGATATACAAATAGGACTTGATTTTTATAATGACAGCCTGAAAGTAGAGGATTACAAAGACATCTATGATTTAATAGACCGAGTATATTGTGGTGTATCAAGTATTGAAAGGGTAATTTTTGTTTTAAAAATACATCTCAAACTTCACCTAAAAATAAACATAAATTACATTTAAATTAACGTGTTACTCACATATCATAATAGTTTCTAAGTAAACAAATTATATTTATGATTCGCGCTTAAAATAGTTATTAATATATATATATATATATATATATATATATATATATATATATATATATATATATGTTACGTTGATCCGGTTTCAATGATTTTATGCAAAACAATCACAAAGAAAATTAACAGTTCTTTAAGAGCGATGCGAATTTATTTTCAAAAATCCAATCCTTTAAATACAGGATTCAGCGGCAATATTCACAAGGTAAATATCCGAAGGTCTTCATACGTTCAACAGCAATCAAACACAATAATCAGTGTTTTAAAATATACGTAAGTAAAGATTATTCACAAGCACAGTCGAGCTTATCACTAGTCAAAACAATCCTCACTATTCGCTGGTTTAATCCAGACTTACTGGTTGCGGTTGGCACTAATATTTATAAACCCGATGGAAGCTTCCAAAACTCGCCAAAATGGTGGCCAATGACGCCAAAATGGTCGCCAAATAGGCAGCTAACTTGGTCGCCAAATATGATGCCACCTTGGCTCTAGCGCCAAGATTTCGCCTAGTTCTCATTGAATCGCCATTATAACGTAAGAGGCGGCATTGCTTGTGAATAGTACAACTTTAACATGAAATAAGTATAACATAGGGATATATATATATGCATTAAACACCCAAATACAAATTTTTTACACTATTTACGTAAAATTCGTAACAATATATATACATACAGTGGGCGACAAAAGTGTTCGTACACTTGCAATTTCTTATAAAATTGAAAGTTTTCGACTAATAAAAATTAATGTATATTAATTGTAATTTTTTTGTGTTGTACGCAACTTGTTCTAAATAGAAAGACATAATTAATTTTTTAAAAATAGTATAACTATTTTTTTAAAAAATTAATAATCAAACAACTACTAAAAATTACGTCACAAAAGTCTTTGTACACTAAACAAAAATCTCAACTTAGCTTTAAATATTGTATTTCTTTCTTAATTTAGTACTTAGTAGGATATCTTTTAGTATCCACAACAACTGTTAAGCATCTTGGTATAGATTTAATCAGTTTTTTTTTTGTAATTTCTGTGTCGATTTCCCTCCATTCTTCTGTGATTATTGTTTTTACATCCCATTTTGTGTTTATTTGTCATGTTTTCTTTTTTACGTCAAAATCTGACCAAATATGTTCTACTGGGCTAAATAAAGTGATTGAGGAGGTGATTTCAGAATTTGGGGAGAGTTATAGAAACACCAGTGGTGTACATTGAGAGTAGTACGCTTGGCGTCATTATCTTGTTAAAAATAAGGTCGTTTGCAATATCCAAATTTTGGGCGTATAATTTAAAATTTCTCATTAAAATATTTAAATAGAGCTCATAATTCACAATACCAACAAAAATTACCAAATTACCTCATTCTGTGACCGATTTATACCCCCCCCCACAAGAACACTTCCACCTCCATGTCTTATTGATCCAACTAGATTCTTGGGATTTAGTTTAAGAAAATTCAAGATTGAGAGCAAATTGATTGGTATGGCAGATAACTCAACAATTTTGATTCCGATGGGCCTATAATAACTTGTAAATGAAAAACATAAGGAGTTTTATCCCAGGAATTTATGTGGAACAAGAACTCCTCGACATCCATGCTTCAGCATTGAAGTGAAGGTGTTCTGGCGTAGGGGTGTAAATTGGCCTCAGAATTAGATAATTTTGTGTTTTTTGATGGTATTTTGAATTACAAAATATTTAAATATTTTAAAGAGAAATTTTAAATTATCCTCCCGAAATTTGGCTATTGGAGACGACTTAATTTTTCAACAGGGTAATAACGCCAAGCGCACTGCTCTCAATGTACGCCCCTGATGTCTCTATATCTGTCCCCAAATTATGAAAACACCTCCTCAATCCCTTTATTTAGCCCAGTAGAACATATTTGGTGATAATTTGATGTAAAAAAAGAAACCATGACAAATAAACTCAAAATGTGAAGTAAAAACAATAATCACAGAAGAATGGAGGAAAATCGATGCAGAAATTACAAAATAACTGATTAAATCTATACCAAGATGGTTAAAAGTTGTTGTGGACACTAAAAGATATCCTACTAAGTACTAAATTAAGAAAGAAATACAATATTTAAAGCTAAGTTGAGATTTTTGTTATGTGTACGAAGACTTTAGTAGCATAATCTTTTAGTAGCTTTTTGATTTAAAAAAATAGTTACACTATTTTTAAAAAAATTAATTTTGTCATTTCATTAAGAACAAGATGCAGATATAAAAAAATTACAATTACAATATATTAATTTTTTTAATTAAGGTATCAGACTACGTTCGGAACCGTGATTTTAAAAAAGTGAATAAATGGATAATTTTCATGATATTTAGTGTCACTTAGATTAGAATACATGTATAAAAATGTTTTAAGGACATTTTGACAAAAACATTTTTATTTAAATTCAATATTTTGGCAAAATATTAACTTAGAATAACCTTTTTTCAAAACCTTCTCCTTTTAAAAAAATGCTTCTATAATAATAATATTTTGCTTATATAAAGTAAAGACTTCTCTCCAGAGAATCGGAACTAGGATTTTTGAAAATTTCACATTAGTTTCAGAGTCTTTACCAACTGAAATAATTTTATCGGCCTTTTTTCTTAAAATTTCTCTCCTCTGTTGTAATAAAATATGGATAGAAAGTTATATATTTCAAAAATCCTACTTCAGCCTCTGTACAGCGATCTGAGCTATACACATGCAAAATATTATTATAATAGAAGCATTTTTCATAAAAGGATAATTTTTTTTGCAAATTGGGCATTCTATGTTAATTTTTAGTCAAAATATTGTACTTAAATAATTTTTTTTTGTAATAATATTCTTAAAACAATTTTAGATACGTTTTCTAATCTAAGTGACACTAAATATCATAATTATTATTCTTTTATACACTTTAGCAAAATCACGGTTCCGAACGTAGTCGGATACCTTAATATTCACTCACTCACTCCTCTTGTGCAGGAAGTTTACTCTCATGTTGTGTTGTTGTGCTGTAATATTGTCTGCACAAAATACTATTTTGATAAGATATTTAATTTTTCTCTTCTAATTTCACACTTGATAGTTGGCATCGATAACTGGGTTTATATATTTTGGTATTATCGCCAAGTTTTATGATTGTTATCTTCAGTGTTTGTGGAATCTTATTCTTACTCTGTGTTCCTTTTCCAGTAACCCGGTAGTATTTATAAGCAAATGTAGGGGAAAAATGACTGACCTATGTTTAATCTAATAATTTTTGTTCCGAAGTCTAACATCTTACACTATCATACCACTGATCATATATATATTGAGATTTTAGTTTCTTCGCACATTTTCATTATTATTTCTTATGGTCATAATCATTTTTAACCTCTTTTGCAAATATTTTTGTTTATACACATTTATATTTGTCTATTTCGCCCGGATTCCTATAGTAATTTAATATTCCAATACTATTCTATTGATGTTATATTCACTCACGTGGGTTTTTGGGCCTTTGCCTTGGCTTACCTCCTGTGCTATTATGTTGAAAATTTCTACTGTAGGGGAAGGTTGAGATCTCACAAAACACTATTTAACCCTGTTTCACTGTCCTAAACTGGTGACAGCTGGGGAAAGCATAATAGTTTTTTTCCACTCTAGCTAAATTTCTCTTTTTTGGTTTGTAATGGTTCCGTGTTCTTGGTTCTTTCGGTTTGATCTTAAGTTGTCTTAGGATTTATTAGTCTTCATTTAATTTATTTACTGCTATATATATATATATATATATATATATATATATATATATGCATTTTATATATATATAATATATATATATACAAAAAAACAAAACAAAAATTACAGTTTATTTATTTACTTTATTTTAACAAAAATAAGGATCTACATATATGAATACCGTATAATACTTTCAATTTTACTCATTTAAAGGCTTCCAAATATTTTAAGCATAAATGTAATTCGTTTAATAATCCCGCGTATTAAATGAAATATTTCATACTTTCTTTCTTTTGGGACATTAAAAAAATTCCAACCTTTTTTGATGAAATTTTTTTAAACTCAATATATTTATGAAACTTTTCTTTTTTCAGTAGACAATTTTCTTCAAATAAAATTACACTCTATTCAAAATATTTTCGAACTCAGCAAGTAGGAAATTAAAATTTTGAATCAATTTAATACAGTTTCGTTCTGCTAGTATTTATTGAGCATTATCAGGAATTTGCATGCTCGAAGTTTTATAATATAAGTATTGGGCAAACGGTTTTCTCGAAAGCTTGATTTTTTTCATAAATATTTCGCAACAAATAACAGTTACTCTAACTGAAAATAAATAGAGAATCAATTTTTTTAAAGAAACTATTTGCATTCTCTTTCCTCAAACGTTTTTAATTCACCTTTTAATAAAAAAAGTAAAGAAATTAAAAGTGAATTTAAATAAAATATATGATAAAATAAATGTAATTATTGAGAAATTAGGAGATGTATATCAAATAGTTTGACAAACAATTTCTAAGCAAATTAGTTTTTACTTTTTACTAATTAATGGTTTTTATTTTAAATTAATTGTAATAAATAATTGATAATGAAGCGACAAATGATTACTAATGATTTTTTTTTATATATTTCTATTTCAGAGTAATTGTTACACTTTTACACTTTTTTTTTCAAAATATTTTTATGTTTCAGAAAAAAGTATTTCAAGCAGTAAGCAGAGGAATTTTGGAAATGGCTTCAGTAAGTTTATATTTCGGATCATTTTTGAAAATCTTTTTGAAGATTTCAATTGCTTGGAATTTATGTTGCTGTTTTACATTACTCATCTAGCATTTTGTTTGATATTACTTTTAGATAGGTTGTGAACGAAGATTCCCGGACAAATCTTGCAAGCACAGTAACTACTTTGTGGTAATATCATTATTGTTTAAGAATAACTAAGATGAGGTTTTTATTTTTCATGGTGGTTGGAATGAGTACTGTTAATTATTTATACAACTACGCCATAGGAATTATCTCGATTTTGTAATTTAATGGTGAATTACGTTTTGAGAATAGTTAAAAACAAAACGTATTGCACATATTTTATTGGGTTTTTCAGAAAGTTATTTTGTTTTTTCTTGGCAGAGGATTTAATTGTATTATTTAACACCCGATTTCTCACTCAAGCATCATCATCATTATGTAGGGTGGTTCTAAAAAGATGGTGCAAACTTTGAAGGGTAGTAGAACTCACTAAAACAAACAATTTTTGTATAGGATTATATGGGCACGCACGCACGCACGCGCACACGCGCGCGCACCACACACGCGCACACACACACGCACACACACACGTGCACACACACACACACGCACACACACACACACACACACGTACACACACACACACACACACACACACACACACACACACACACACACACACACACACACACACACACACACACACACACACACACACACACACACACACACACACACACACACACACACACACACACACACACACACACACATTAATATTTGGGTGTCATAATATTGTTCAAAATGCGATGGAAAATAACTTAATTTTTGAAGTTTTAAAGAATTTTTAAGAATTTTGATATTTTCAGATTGGCCTACCAAGTTGCATCAAACTAGTCTGACCCTACTTATCAGAGGATTCTCTTAGTTAATCTATAAAATTCTTAACTTATAGTTTTAAATCTTATTTTAAAACGTTTTTTTATATTCTACATTGCTACTGATATTTTGAAAAAAATTCAAATTTAAATATATATTTATAATACATAAAAACAAATACCCAAGAGAAAAAAAACATGCAAAGGAATTTTAAAATTATCAGAATATAAAATCCTAATGGTGAACATTGTAATGAAAAATATAAGTATAATTTTAAATTTAGAAATTTATAAAAAGCCACCGCAGACTTAGAACCTGGAAGTTATGTTAAACTAGCTTGATGGTGCCAATTAAGAATACGAGAACTGCCCTTACAACAATTTTTTTGTGCCTATCTATAAAATAACATGTATAACGAAAACTAATTTAATTTAACTTTCATAATAATTAAAACGGGTCAAAAATAGTTTACTTCCTCGAAAAGCTTAAAAATTGCCCATACATCTCAAAATTAAGTTTAATTTAATATGAATCCCCCTAATAGTCAAGAGGACCCCAGGATTTTCTTTTGCCACACTTACGACGGTTACGGTCTCTACCAAGGGTGTCAAAGTCGCGGCCCACCACAAGCAATTTTGTGACCTGGCCAATATAATGAAACAGAATAATATGTAAGAACATAAAAAAGTGACGCAAAATAAAAATACAATACATAGAATTTGCTAAACATTTTTAAAATTATGCTATTGTTAAATGAAATACGTCTATTGTAACGCCTTTTGAAGTATGCTATTGTTAAATGATGTATTGATGTCCTGTTAAGTAATTAATAATATTTAGCTGTAAAAAAACTCAAAATTCAAAAATTCTAGTTCAGCTTCTGTAGAGCGATCTGAGCTATATATTGGCAAAATAAAGGGTGTTTTTTAGAGGTATAGAACTTTAAATTGCAATAAAACAACGATGTATTATTCGATTGACATGAATTTTTTTATTCGAAAGATAATGTTATGGAATTACATTTTAAATATGATTTCTGGCATAGGACTGCCACGGCTGGCTCGGATGTAGTCCAATCTGGACGACAAATTTTCGATGACTTTTTCCAACATTTGTGGCCGTATATCGGCAATAAGACGGCGAATGTTGTCTTCCAAATGGTCAAGCGTTTGTGGCTTATCCGCATAGAACAATGACTTTACATAGCCCCACAGAAAATAGTCTAGCGGTGTTAAATCACAAGATCTTGGAGGCCAATTCACAGTTCCAAAACGTGAAATTAGGCGGTCACCAAACGTGTCTTTCAATAAATCGATTGTGGCACGAGCTGTGTGACATGTTGCGCCGTCTTGTTGGAACCACAGCTCCTGGACATCATGATTGTTCAATTCAGGAATGAAAAAGTTAGTAATCATGGCTCTATACCGATCACCGTTGACTGTAACGTTGTGGCCTTCATCGTTTTTGAAAAAGTACGGACCAATGATTCCACCAGCCCTTAAAGCGCACCAAACAGTCAGTTTTTCTGGATGTAACGGTGTTTCGACATACACTTGTGGATTAGCTTCACTCCAAATGCGGCAGTTTTGTTTGTTGACGTAGCCATTCAACCAGAAGTGCGCTTCATCGCTCAACAAAATTCGCTTATGAAAGTCGGGAACAACGGCAATCTCGTTTTGGGCCCATTCGACGAATCTACGCCTTGCTTGATGATCGTTTTGATGAATTGCCAAACCAAACTGAGAATAAATCACTTGACATCTGTTAAATCGGTTGCCATCTTGGAAAGTAATGCCAACTTAAACTTGTATACCTGGAAAAAAAACACTCTTTATTATCACAATAGAATCATTTTTCACAAAAGGAGAACATTTGGAAAAAGATTATTCTAAAAGTTAATGTTTTTTAAAATATTATATTTAAATAGTTTTTTTTGTCAATATCTCCTTAAAACAATTTTATACATGCATTCTAATCTGAGTGACTGTAAATATCATGAAAATTATCCATTTATGCGTTCCGAACGTAGTCGGATACCTTAACAACTGTATATTTATTCAAGACCTTCTTATTCAGTATATCTATATCGAGAAGCCAAATGGAAGTAAATCTAAATAAAAAATAATGCTGGCGAACGTTAAGTATTTTAAGTAAAATGGAAATTGTGTGGAATATTTTTGCTGTGTGTGTGTGTGGAAGCATAAGATAAAATAATCTGCTTGATATGTAAAAATGCTATAAATGTACCAAAGTTATCGGTGACAACAGTTATTTTCAGTCATGAAATGAAATAAATATCCTGTTTAAAATAGTATTAACGACTCTCACCTTTGGTCAGTTTTGAATGTATTTACTACGTAAAGAGGAAAGACAGTAGCAGAGAAGAGATGCCACGTGTCTGGACGTAAACTTTAAACTTTTCTAGGCTTTATTTTGGTATATGCTTATTATAATGTATTATTCGGACTAAACCTACATTTCTATGAATATAGATTTTTATTTATTTGTTTTTTTGGCTCAAATTAGCCATTGAGTTTGGCACCCTTGGTAAAGATATTGCGTAATTGTAACCTCTATGCTATAAAAAATTAAATAATTTATTTTCATATATGCAACATTTCTACGTGTTTTATTATCCATTTTTTGATTTTCCATTATTCACTGTATGAGATACTTTTGTATTTTTTATGTTTTTACAACTTTATTCGTATTTTTTTTCTTGTATTACGTACAGCATATATTAAATTTACATTTAAATATTACTAATATTTGAGTTTTGTTTTCTTAATGAAAAATTTTAATTCTAAAGAAAGTAATCGTGAATCATTCTATTTAATTATAAAAGAATCGAACAAGCCCAAATTCAGATAAAAACGAGTTGGAAATAGTAATTACTATTTTTAAATGGCAGGAAAATTATTATATTCTTATAAAAAAGATACAAAATTAAACCAAAGCAAATCATAGACATAAATGTTTATAACTATGTTACTTTTAGATACATTAAACTTGTTTTACTTTCATAAGACAAATTTAATTTTAAAAGATGGTCTGTATTCCTCAATAGTTTTAAAATTACTGCGAATTAAAATGTATTAATTAATATCATAATTAATAATTTTATTCCGAGAATAATAATTGATTAATAATATACTTTAATGCTATATAGTTTCAATATAATTTTAAATTTTGCAGGATTGCTGTATGAATCTATGCTCAGAATTGAATGACGAAGATAAATGTGATATCACAGAGTTTGAAATGAACAACCAATGAAGATAACGATACTGCGTCACCTTACTGAGTTGCATATTGCTAATGTATGAGATTTAAATGATAAATTAATAAAACACTAAAATAAAATTATAACTTATAAGGAATGGAAATTTCTTTTCGAAACGGCATGTTAGTTATTTATTTCATTACATTGTTTTATCTTGTGATCTCGTGCACCTAGATGTGTGGGAGGTAGGGAAGAAACACACGACATGATCCAATAAATGTATATATTTATCACACAAAGAACAGTCTCAATTTCAACTAATAATAGAAAGAGAATGCCTCAATGCAAACGGCGAAAGTAAAGCAATGATGGTAAAACGCGAACGATTTAAATTTGATCCTTATTTTAACTCTTTTTCAACCGACGGTACTTATAAGAACCACTCACTTTAAAATAACATATAATAACCAATTTTATGAATTTTCTGACAATACTTAGCAGGAATATTCTTTGAAATCCACTCTTCCAAGATATATGACAGCACGGGTTCTATGATGAGTATTTTAGCAGGGAAGGCGAATAGTTTTATAGCAGAAATTGTGATTTCAGCTGACAGCGTTTTCAAAGGATTGCAAAGATTATCATTTTTGTCCCGAAAAAATAGTTAATGTCAAAACTTAAGAGTATAATTTTTTGTATGCTAATGAGGACTTAAGAAAACGATTTGGCTCTTTATTTTAAGTGAACAGTGTATATAATTAATTTTACAGTTGAATATATTTAATTAATTAATTAGCTCTAACTGATTAAATTTCCGAAAGTTGAGAATTTTGTTTATGTGTATCCCTTAAAATTTTCAATGTAGTGATCAAAGAAAAAATATTGAATGAAAAAAAAATGTAGTAAATCAAAATACGGCCGATAAAGGGTTAACAAAATATCTAACATATCATCCGATTTAATCTAATATCAATTCAATCTTAGTGAACAATTATCACTTTAAAGTTTCTTCCTAATAAGTATTAAATCACAATAATTCTAATATTATACCTTCAGTAGCAATGTCACCTGACTCGAGTATATCTCTTCTCATACTCTCTTTTCCAGCTAGAAAACTTCAACTATCTATAGTAAGTTAATTTAAATATCACGATTCTATTCTTCCGAAGGGTTGGTTGTGAATAACGTGAATCGATAGTTCAAAGATTTCCCAAGAGGATTAATTGAAGGACCGCGTATAGATCCGTCACAATCTTAATGGTCCAAAATAGTTAAAGTTTGGCATCATTTATCTTTGAATCTATACCAAATGCGTTTAAATTTAAAATGTGAAATTGAAAAAAAAACTAAAAGTATCACGAATCTTAACTCAAGAAAAGTGGTTTCCTTTAATATTTATGCGTATAATTATGTATAAATATCAGTGGTTCTCATCCACTTTGCGGCACTTTTGAGGGCGCCAAATTTTTTAGAAATTTTAATTATACTCTGAGTTAATATTATTTATCAAATTTAGGTATAAAAAATTTGGTTGAGTTTTTAATGCATTTGTGATACTGAATATATCTGTACACGAATTAACTTTGAATGAAGAGGAAGAACCACACACACACACAATTACGCTCTATAATAATCGAGATTAATTTTCAAATTTTTTGGAAGAGTGAATTAATTCCTTTTGGATTCAAATTCAACTCGATTATCCCATAATAGCCAAAGACACTGGAAACTGGGCTTTAAAATTAAATACGGTTCTTCGTATTCACCTATATGGTTCCACCCTAAAAAGAGATAACAGCTTCTGAGGAATGTACTAGGTCTTCAACGGTAAAACGCCAATCCGTAACCCCATTAGAAATAACACACACACACACACACACACACACACACACACACACACACACACACACACACACACACACACACACACACACACACACACACACACACACACACACACACACACACACACACACACACACACACACACACACACACACACACACACACACACACACACACACACACACACACACACACACACACACACACACACACACACACACACACACACACACACACACACACACACACACACACACACACACACACACACACACACACACACACACACACACACACACACACACACACACACGTGTGTGTGTGTAAAACTCTTAGAGGTGCATGATTTCTCTTGGTGAGTGGACGATTATAGTGTAACAACGAAAGGACATGGCGTGACCGGTAGGGAGTAATTACTGTATATTATATATATATATATATATATAGATGCATTTTCTATGAAGTGTGATGTAACATACTGATGGGATTGACGAGGCAGTCTTGTAGTTAATCCAGTTTATTCAACATCTTGAAACACGTATTCATATTACAAACATAAAGCATGGACGACACTACACAGAAAAAAGACTACGAAGACACAACGCAAAGCAACCGGCTACATGATGAAGGGCTAATGACACAAGAGAGAAGAGGGCGGGATTTCCAATGATCTCAGTATTTATACCCAGTAGGACATCCCATGATTTGTGTGGTCGATGAATGTAGTTCTAGATACACTCGTTAGGCGGATAGCTAGGTTATTAGTTAAACGTGGGTCCTGAAGGAATGGACCGTAGATAAATCAAGAGCTATTAAGGATTACATTATTGGGAATTATTACATTTCCTCTCTCCGCAAGAGACGTGAGTGCTCCAGAGCATTTGGTTCACACCCGTATCCTACAGATACCAAATAAAAAACTTATATGAACATTGTTTTATATATTTTCCCTTTACTTAAACATTAACATGAAAATGATTTTGAATATGGAGAATATGTGGTTAGAATATGTGGTTAGAAAAATATGAAACAAATATGCAGAAGTAAATTATAAATATAAAATTGCAGAATACGAAAATATCAAAATAAGTTTATTAAACAATTGAAATAAAATGAAAATAGGAAATAAATTTTAAAAATCTTTAGTAAATGACACACATCATATAAAAGTATTAAATTATTTTTATATAAGAAGTTAGAGTGCTTTCTTAGTCTTGTTTGGGAATTAGATGCCTTGTCCAAGTTAGCTAGACCTGGCAAGGTTGAGACATTTCCGGATACTTGTAATTGTCAATATGCTGGACCAGAGGTCTCAGTAGAGGGGTGTTGTCTCTGATTTAGGATTTGTTGATGGCTAAGATGGTTCTCTCAGCTCTAAGAAACTGTATTAGTAGCCAAGGATGAGTCACAAGTAAATGGGGTGTCTAAATTGAGCTTGATCAAAAGGTCACATTTGTTTCTAATGGTAAGCATTGAGAATACCTTGTTGTAAAAAAAGAGTGTTTTTTTCCAGGTATAGAAGTTTAAGTTGGCATTACTTTCCAAGATGGCGACTGATTTAACAGCTGTCAAGTGATTTATTCTCAGTTTGGTTTGGCAATTCATCAAAACGATCATCAAGCAAGGCGTAGATTCGTCGAATGGGCCCAAAAAGAGATTGCCGTTGTTCCCGATTTTCATAAGCGAATTTTGTTTAGCGATGAAGCGCACTTCTGGTTGAATGTCTACGTCAACAGACAAAACTGCCGCATTTGGAGTGAAGCTAATCCACAAGTGTATGTCGAAACACTGTTACATCCAGAAACACTGCCTGTTTGGTGCGCGTTATAGGCTGGTGGAATCTTTCTTCAAAAACGATGAAGGCCACAACGTTACAGTCAATGGTGATCGGTATAGAGCCATGATTACTAACTTTTTCATTCCTGAGAATTGAACAATCATGATATCCAGGAGCTGTGGTTCCAACAAGACGGCGCAACATATCACACAGCTCGTGCCACAATCGATTTATTGAAAGACACGTTTGGTGACCGCCTAATTTCACGTTTTGGACCTGTGAATTGGCCTCCAAGATCTTGTGTTTTAACACGGCTGGACTGTTTTCTGTGGGGCTATGTAAAGTCATTGGTCTATGCGGATAAGCCACAAACGCTTGAACATTTGGAAGACAACATTCGCCGTGTTATTGCCGATATACGGCCACAAATGTTGGAAAAAGTCATCGAAAATTGGACGTCCAGATTGGACTACATCCGAGCCAGCTGTGGCAGTCCTATGCCAGAAATCATATTTAAAATGTAATGCCACAAAATTATTTTTCGAATAAAAAAAAATTCATTTCTATCGAATAATACATCGTTGTTTTATTGCAATTTAAAGTTCTATACCTCTAAAAAACACCCTTTATGAACTCACATAAAAATTTCTAAAATACAGAAAATAATTTCTTAAAAATAGATATAAAATTGTACACAAGAGCACTGTGGGTGAAAGCAGGCTAGAAGAAAAAAAACAAATTATATAAGAGATTAACCCACGTCTTGCACAATCATTAAGATAAGTTTTACTTCTTAACGTGTAATACTGCACAATAACTTCAAAAACAAAAGTTCCCAAGACTGGAAATTGCAAGTCAACCAAAAAAAAAGAATTTTGTTAAAATATTTATGATTTACTTTTATTCCTATTATGCCTTAATCAGACAAAAGGTACAAGTTGAAGGCAATAGTATTTTGACAGTCAAAGGTGCATTCCCTTGATGTGCTTGCTATGCTTTCCCTATAAAACCCTTATCATTTATTATTTCTTCTAAATGTGAGCATTTGCTTTTACTTTTATTTATTTATTAATATTTCTCAACCTAAGTGCTCTCAAAATCATTAATTTATACATATTTTAATTTGTGCATTTTCCTTTCAAATCAATTGTATAATTCTAATAAAGTAAATTTTATCATAATTAAAAATTTTGAAAACTACATTAAATATATCAAATAGTATCAACATAAAATTATCAAAATAAAAAGTATCAAAACTTTGGTAATAATTCAGTAAAACATTGTAAAACCCTCAATTCTCGTATTAAAAATTAAAACCAAATTTCAGAAAAATTGATTATGAACTATGCATTTTTTGTTGAACACAAAATTTAGCATTGAGTAAATTTAACCAAAAAATATAAACTGGGATCTCTGGAAACATTTTTAAAATGGTAACTTTATAACAAAAGAACTCGCATACAATAATTTGTGGAGTTTTAAGTCTGACAGCGCAATCAATATATTGAAGTATAAACGAAAAATGGAAATAATTTGTTACACATATATATTGGAAAAAACAGAATAAATCACAATGAAATGTACAATAGTGGCAGGGACCAAATAATGATAATAAAAAAAGTAAACAATGGAGGTAAGACCCATATAATATTAAAAAGAAACACTGGGGTAGAACCAGACACATAAAAGAAAATTTGCTCGGGTTTAATCATGCTTTAAATAAAAAAATGCTGTAGAATCAGGCTTTATATAAAAAAACTATATACAGTGGTGGCAAAAAGTCCTGAACACACTCATTTTTTTGCATAATTTTTGTGTTTGACTTCATTTTTCGTGATGAAATTATTGCACTATCTTAAATATTGTTATTGGTTTTGATGTATTTTTTCATGCTGATTTCAAATCTGTTTGTAGATTTCTTCTAAAGTAAATAGTTTCATTGATATATGTTGAAAAAACTTTGATAAGAAAGCACAAGGTCACTGTAAGAATGAGTGAGTGTGTTTCCCACCAATGAAATGCTCCATTATTTCAACCAATCAGAGATCAGTAGCGAAAAAGGGTTGAAAAATAAAGGTAAAACGTGGTTTATTGTATTGAATGCTGTTGTGTGCTTGTGGAAAATAGTATATTGAAAGCAATTTGAAGTGCGTTTGTGGAAAATATTGAAATTATGGCTAAATTTTCGTATCTGCCTGAGAATAAAAGATACAAAATAATATATTTGAAGGAAGAAGGTTATTCTATGCGCCAAATTGCTGCTTAAGTACCATGTGGCCTTTCTACTGTTGTGAGAACTTTGAAAAGATTTTCTGAAACAAATTTTATTGTGGACAGGGGGTTATCAGGACGACCAAGAAAAACATCTTTACATGAAGACAGGTTATTGCTTTCAAACAGAAAGCTTAATTCCTCACAAATTTTGAAACAATGAACTTTGACATCAAATGTGAGTATGTGCTCAAGAACTGTTAGAGGAAGACTGCTGGGAATTGGGTTACGTGGCTGTAAAGCGCGCCCAAAATCATTACTGACTGAATTTCAACGCAAGAGGCGATTGACGTGGGCAAGGGAACATTCATTATGGACTATTAAATACTGGGAAAAGGTAATATTTAGTGACGAGAGTCAGTTTTGTATTTCTGGCAACCAAAGTAGTGCCTATGTAAGACGACGCACTAATGAGGAATTCAGCTCTTAGTGTCTGAAGCCCACTGTAAAGTACCCAACAAAAGTGATGGTATGGGGTGGCATGTCTTCTCATAGTGTTGGAAGATTTCACATCGTTAGCGGAACAGTGAAAGCCATGGATTACATTGAAATACTACAAAATAAATTGCTACCAACGGCGAGAGACTTTTTGGGTATTCAGTCATGGATTTTTCAGGACGATAATGCCCCTTGCATCGTGCAAAGGTAGTCCAGAAATGGTTGGAAGACCATACTGTGAATAAAATGAACTGGCCAGGACAGTCTCCCGACCTTAATCCGATAGAGAGTTTATAGTTTAAGATTGGTTATGAAATTTCAAAGAAAAAAACCTTCAATGTGAATTAATTGAAGCTTTAATATTTTCCTTCAACCATATTGTCACGAAAGATCTTCTTTTGAAATTGGTGCATTCCATGCCAAAAAGATGTAGAACCGTAATTAAAGCAAACGGCTGGCCCATAAAATATTGATTTTCTAACATGTGACAATAATGTAATTTTCAAAATGATTATTAAATATACCGTATTTGTCAATTTTCGTGCTATTTTTCTTTGCATATTATGTTATTCTATATTGTTTTATTCTGCACATATTTTACATTATTGTGTTCAGGCAGCTTTACTACAAAAATATTTTAGTCATTAAGAAACTAGTAGTAGATTTGAAATCAGCATAAAAAATACATTAAAATCAATAACAATATTTAAGATAGTGCGATAATTTAACAACGAAAAAGGAAGTGAAACATAAAAATTACGCTAAAAAATGAATGTGTTCAGGACTTTTTGCCACCACTGTAGGTATTATTAACCCATACTAAACCATTTCATATTGAAAACTCCATAAGAAATTTTTTTTAAAATATTTAAATTTTAGATTTATTTGCAAATTATCATCAGGAATATTAAAAATTATATCTTTCTTAAACATTTTAAAATTAATCGTTCCAAAATCAAAAATGAAAACATACAATCAAATAAAAACGAAAGACTTATCAGTGATGAAAAGTTGCTTGTGTTGCACTTTTCTGACACACTTTCAAATTAGCTAAAACACATCTCGTGCATTTTGTAGATTTCAATAAACACTCATTTGATGATGAAAAATTTTTCTTCTTTCACAATCTTGCGCACTTTGTAAACAATTCGAAAAAAATAAGGATTTTTTAAATTTCTTTCACATAAACAACGAAGCTTTTCGACGAATCAGAAAAAGGGAATTTTCCCGTTCTGAACCCTTTTGCACATTACACGATGAATGAACACTTCCACAGAATTTTTCTTCTCTTCTTCATTTTGGTTGTAATAATTCTGACTTATAATTCTTCTATCCCACACGTAGAGCTATCCTAGCTACTAACTATAATAAAACTCTTAGTGGTTTTTGATTTGTCGTGGCGAGTGGACGATTATACTGTAACAACGAAAGGACAAGGTATGACCGATGGTGAGTATTTACTGTATATATTAGATGCATTTTCTATGATGGGGGATGTTACATACTGATGGGATTGACGAGACAGTTTTGTAGCTAATCCAGTTTATTCAACATCTTGAACAACGCGTAGGCATATTACAAGCATAAAGCATGGACGATACTACACAGAACAAAGACTACAAACACACAGCACAAAGCAACCGGCTACATGATGAATTGCCAAAGGCATAGGAGAGAAGAGAGCGAGATTTCCAAGGATCTCAGTATTTGTACCCAGCGGAACATCACATGATTTGGGCGGTGTGGATGGATGTAATTCAAGGTACACTTGTTGGGTGGATAGCTAGGTTATTTATTAAACGTGGATACTGAGGGAATGGACCGTAGATAAATCAAGAGCTATGAAATATTAAATTTAAATGACTGAGAATTATTATATTTATATACATTTATATATATCTTTATGTATAAAAATCTTCTGTGCATGTGTTTGTCACTAAACTTCTTCTAATCGGCTGGACCGATTTCAATGAAATTTTTTGTCTGGGTTCAAGTAAATTCGAGAATGGTTTAGATTCACAATTCGGTCCGAAATCGCAATTAGTTAAAAAGATATTAATTAAAAACATTCAAAAAATACAATTCAACATTCACCTGCATTGTTGTAACAACGCTTTTGTAATAAACAAGTAATATAAAAAAAATTAAATCAATTCCTACTTAGATCAACCAAGAAAAATATACTTTAGCTACTTTTTATTAAAAAATTGCAATTAGTATAAATATGTATATACATATGACAGAATCACAACATTAAGTGGTAATTAATTTTTATTAATTATCATTTAAGTATCGTTTTGTCAACCAAAACAATCGTGTATATAAAATTTCCTTTCAACTGAATGCTTTAACACGTGAGAAAAACCCATTTTCAAATGTTCACATAAGTCGCCAAAAGGGTCGCTAAGTCGCCCACGTGGTTGTATTTGTAATTTTTAAATAATTAATTTTTATTAATTATAATTAAAAATTATTGTATTGTCATCCAAAATAATCATGTACATTACGTTTCAGCTCAATTGAGTGCTTTAAATTGTATGTTATTAACGATTGAAAATCCCACCAAGATAAATAAATAAACAAATAAAATATGTAGAAAGATCGTGAGCTTATAGTAGGAATTGAAAAAGACGTAAGTTGGACTCGAAAATTGATTTTCAGCCAAACTCGGTTTTTATTGTAACGAAAATGCAGACGATTCACGCTTTTTAGCGTTTTTAATTAATATCTTTTCAAATAATCTTTATATATGTAATTCTTTTGTGCGTGTGTATGTAACTAAACTCCTCCTAAACGGCTGGACCGATTCGATGAAAGTTTTTGTCTGTTCCAGTGGACTCGAGAATGTTTTAGATTTATAATTCGGCTTAGAAATGTTTATTTAATTAATTTTTTATTTGTAAATTGTTGATCTTGGAATGTTTTACATTGGATCTGGCAGACTGCGCTACGATCGCTGTATCGAATATTCAAAAATCTTATTATTTTAATTCAAGTTGGTCCCGACAGTTGGTGCTGTGATCATTCCAGGAAAATATTTTGTCACTTCGTGGTATTATTTTGTTGAAATAAATCGTGTGTTAATTAAATTATTACATTCAGATGTAATTAGTGTTTGAAGAGTTTTGAAGTGTGCATAAAAAACTATACATTCTCCATATTTATTATGCAATTGAAGCGAGTATTTTACATGATTATCTATTAAATTTACACGTGCGTTGACAACAATTAACCTAACCTACAAATCTATTTGTGTAGCTGTTTGATTACACACATTACTAAACTTTTTTTTATTTAAAATTATTTCTTATAGGAAATAGTTTGTGTGTGTGTTTCACTTCTAAGCAACCCAGAAGTATAAAACTTGACATATAATTACATTGTAATAACTTTTTAATACAAATTTTACACAAAACGGTCCAGATTGTTAAACCTTATTCAGAAAAATTTGGAATTCTTGAATTTAACATGTGTGTACAGGACAACGTCTGTCGGGTCTTCTAGTATATATATATATATATATGACTTTTTGTATCTACATTTGTTGTGTTTGCTGAATTCCAATTTCTTACTTCTTTAGTACTGTGGGTTCTGGTTATTCTTCCCTTTTATTTTATTTTACTATATATATATATATATATATATATACTAGCTGGAATACCCGTTCTTCCCTTCGCACGGGTGAACTGAAAAAATTAAACAACACAGATTGAAGGATAAAGAAGTTTTTAATGAGTTAATTTTACGTGAATTTCAACTTAAACAAAAAAAGTTTTTATGCATATCTCAGCTGAACAAAAAAAAAAAAAAAAAAAAAAACACACCTTTGTTAAATTTTAAGTATGTAGATGTAATAGCTGATAAAAAAGATTTTTTATTTATTTATAACTCCCCGTAACACTCTTGGGGGTCGATTTTTGAAAATACCTCCCTAAGCTGATATCTGCTCAGCAAAAGTAACACATTGTTAAAAGATTTGTGTAATGAACGCTTAAAAAAAAATAGTGTAAATAATTTATATCTGAAAGGGTAATACATTAATATTACTTTCTGTTGTATTTATTTTATGTAAAAATTGTAATATTCGCCAACAACGCCGTTTATTAAATTATAATGGCGATTTAATGAAAAACAGCGAAATGTTAACTATAGAGTCAAGTTGGTAAATGTCTAGCTACTTTCATAGCTCGAGCTTTATTAGAGCTTTGTAAGACCCGCCGTGTAGGGTGACGATGCACGTTAATACTTTATCCACCGCATTATGATTTACTGCAGATTTTTCATACAATATATTTTTTTTTTTGGATCACTACATTGAAAATTAAGGGATATACATAAACAAAATACTCCACTTTGGGAAATTTAATCCGCAAGAGCTAATGAATTAATTAAATTCTAATGAATTAATGAATTAATTAAATCTGTAAAATTAATTATATACACCTTTTACTTAAAATAAATAGTCAAATCGTTTTCTAAGGTCTTCATTAACATGCAAAAACATAAGACATTTAAATTTTGACATGAACTATTTTTTCCGGATAAAAATAATAATCTTTGCAATCTGCTGTAAACGCCGTCAGTGGAAAACGAAATATCTGCTACAAAACTATTCGCCTTCCTCACTAAAATACTCATCATAGAACCCTTGCTGCCATATATCTTGGAAGAGTGGATTTCAAAGAATATTCCTGCTAAGTATTGTTAGAATATTCCTTCTAAGTGGTGTGGTGTGGTAGTTAGGAGAAGGGGGTTCCTGCTCAGGTGTCGTCCACGTCACTTGACCCTGTTTCAAAATTACGTGGTCCGTTGTCAAATGCCCTCGTGTAGCTGAACAGTGCGACGTTAATATTCACTCACTTACTCACTTCAAAAAATACAGTACAGTAGTTATAATTATTTTTATACTTAAAAATGCAATATCTACCTATTCAATTACATTTATAGCGTTATAATTTACTACTAACCAAAAACAAATTTTGAAAATTTGTCCAAATGATGTAGTGTGAAATAGAAAGTTTATTTACTTTAAGTATCAGAACCGATAAAAGCATTTATTTTTGAAAAAGACCAATTTCTTACTATCAAATGTGCATTATAAAATCATAAAAAAAACATTCAAATAAAGAGTTTATAACAACCTCTCCCTTCTAAACTCAGTTTTATTCTGAAATAAAAAAATCAGGGATTATGCTGATAACAGGAATTAATTAGAAGCGAGCGCCTTGCGTAACCAAAACAAAAAGGATTTCTTCACAAACAAAGGATAGATATACGAGGTCTGGCTATTAAATAACGAGACTGCGCGCCTAGATGGCGTCCTAGAGGAGCGGGGGAAAAACAAGTAGTGCGTTGGGTATCTGGAAATCTTCTCTATTCACGTACCAAAACACGTTTTCGTCACTATTATAGTATTTGTGCAGTAGCGTTTTGAAACGAACGTGTTTTTTTCTCGTGCCGAAAACCATGTGTGACGAAAAACAGGAGCAACGTATCAATCTCAAATTTCTCGTTAAGTTGAAAAGAACTCCGACTGAGTGATATAAATTGTCGCAAGAGGCCTATGGGGATAATTCTCTATCTCGTGCGCGTGTTTTTCAGTGGTGTAAGCGCTTCAGTGTGGGCCGAGAGGGCACTGAAGATGACCAGCGCCCAGGTCGCCTTGTCACTGTTTCCGGAGTTGAAACAGTGACCAAAATCAACCAAATTGTGCGTGCAGATCGTCGAATGAGCATCCGGATGATTGTGGAGGCTGTACACGCCGATAAAGAAACGGTTAGAAAAATTTTACACGAGGAATTACACATGACAAAAGTCTGTGTGAAGTTGGTGTCAAAAAACCTGACTCCTGACGAAAATCTCTTGCGTCAACAGGTCTGCTCAGATTTCCTTGAAAGATTAAAAGAAGATTCCTGATGGATGAAAAACATTATTACTTGCGACGAAACGTGGATTTTTCAATACGATGTTGAAACAAGCGGCAATCGATGCATTGGAAGACGCCTGAATCGCCCAGAATCAAAAAAGCAAGGATGTCCAAATCAAAATCCAAAGCAATGTTGATCTTCTTTTTCAACATTAACGGTATCGTGATGACTGAATGGGTTCCTGAGGGTCAGACTGTAAACCAGACTTACTATTTGTCAGTTTTGGTAACACTGCAAGAACGAGTTTGTAAGAAATGGCCCTAGTTGTGGAAGAACAACTCGTGGATTTTGCACCAGGACAAGGCACCTGTCCATAACGCGCTATCTGTGAAACGGTATTTGGCCGATAAACGCGCTCCAGTGCTCGAACACGCGCCGTACTCGTCAGATTTGGCACCGTGCGACTTTTTTTTGTTTCCGAAGATAAAATCTGCTTTGAAAGGGACCCGATTTGAGTCGATGGAAGCGGTAAAGCAAAAAACGGCAGAGCTCCTAAAGGCTCTCACCAAAGAAGACTTCCAGCACTGCTTTGATCAATGGAAAAAACGTATGGAAAGGTGTGTAGCGAGGGGAGGGGAGTATATTGAAAGGGAGCATTCGAATGTAAAATAATTTTTATAATAAAACCCTTTTTTGTAACCAGTCTCGTTATTTAATAGCCAGACCTCGTAAGCTGTCGTGGGCTTTTTTGCAGCGCTCGCCAGAATTGCTTGCAGATGACAGAATTTTTTCCTACTTGACAAATATCGTTATATTTTGGACACTTCACACAATATATTTATAAATTATAGCCTGTGCTATAAATTATAGCCTATGTGTTATTCTGATGTATAAGCTGTATTACTGTAAAGTTTCATTAAATCCATTCAGTTTTTTTGTGTGAAAGACGGCCAAACATCCGCACAAAACTTTTGCATTTATAATATATATCTAGATATATATTTATTGTGTTTATATAAAAATGTAATTTAAATTGTCTGATTAAAAATAATATAAAATTGAGCTAAGTATTTAAAAATGCAGAAACGTAAAATTTTATATATATTTCTTTTTTAAAAATCTAAAGGTACAATAAAATCTTAAAAAATTATATTTCATGTATTGGGTTGTTCGGAAAGTAATTTCGTTTTTTTGTGTGGAAATGAAAGACAGTTTTCGCAAAATAAACAAATACATTGTTAAATTATATATTGGTCGTTCTGGTCCAACAGCTTTTGCCATCTTTCTGGTAGTAGCATAATTTCACGCTCATAAAATTTTTGGTCTTTGCTGGCAAAAAACTGATCGAGTTGGTTTTTGACCTCCTCATTTGAGGTGAAGGTTTTACCGTCTAAAAATTTTGGAGTGACCGGATAAAATAATAATCCGATGGTGCCAGGTTCGGAGAATATGGTGGGTGTGGCATTTTATCCCATTCAAGCTGTAAAAGCTTTTGGCGAGTGACCAAACTTGTGTGAGGTCTCGCGTTGTCTTGGTGAAACACTACACCTTTCTTGTTGATTAGTTCTGACCTTTTCTGTTGAAGTGCATCATTCAGTTTGTCCAGCTGATGACAGTAGACTTCCGAATTAATCGTTGTGTTATCGGGTAAAAGCTAAAAAAAACGATTCCTTTAAAATCCCACCAAACAGACAGCATCACCTTTTTTTGGTGAATATCGGCTTTGGAAATGGTTTGAGCCGGTTTATCTTTTTTGCTATATGACCTTTTTCGCTCCCAGTGATGATGCGGAACGGATCAAAAGCGGATCATTTTCGTGACGTTTGAGAAGCGAATCACAGACGTCAATGCGGCGACACAGATTTCTCTCTGTAAGAACATGGGGAACCCATATATCGAGCTTCAAGGATAATCCCAGGCCTTTCAAGTGGTCATAAACTGTTGAATTTGATAAATTTAACCTCAATCCGATCTCACTTGTTGTTATTCGCCGGTTCGCATCAACTAATGCCTTTATCGCGTCTTTATCAGCTTCAACCGGCCTTCCCGAACGTGGCGCATCTTCAACATCAAAATTGCCTGATCGAAATTTAGCGAACCAGTTCTGGCACTGGCGTACTGTCAACACACCTTTTCCATACACATAGATCAATTTCTTTCTGGCTTGAACAGCATTTTTACCTTTTCTGTAGTAAAACAGTTAGATATGTTGAAAATACTGCTTATCGCTCTCCATATTTAAAAGGACACCAACCACCAAAAACTACTTCGTATAATTAATTGGAATTTTTCACACACAAATCTTGCTATATGAGCTCTCAAAGCATATAAAAATTATACGGCTAAAATGCGCAGTTGGGTGCAAAAAATACAATTAAATCCTTGTACATTCTATTAAAATATGTAAAATGGAAAGGTCACATTGACAAAAGTGGCATACTGGGGACTCTCTCCTAGCAGCAAATGTCTATGCGTTAGACGAGTGTGTCCGATACGAAGTCGCGTCAAGCGGACATCATGTCTTCGTACTGGTACCACTCTCCAATGAACAGTGGAAGGATGAATGCTATGTAGCTTGTTGATGACATGTTGATCCCATATATGATGGATATAGTGCTATATAGAAGTTTTTAAATCCTGCTGCTGCATGTGATCCTTATGTGATGATCTATGTGTGAGTCCTTGGTCACACGACAAACATTGATTTGGTAATCAATATTCGTCGAAACATGTTTTAAAGTGGGATTAGTCGAGTACATCGAAAATGGTTGTTATACACAGTTTCAGCTCCAACAGGTAAGGGAGGGACACATAGCATGTCCTTTACACACGCCCTTAGGAAGAAATATCACAAAGTTTTAAGTTAGGATTTCTAGATGGCCATTGGGTAAGTGGCATGTTGTAGTCCACGAATCGTCCAATCCATTGGCAAGGGAGATATTCTTCGAGGTAATCTCGCGCGTTGGCCGACCCGTGTGGTGGTGCACCATCCAATTGGGAAATGAAGTTGTCAATGTCATCTTGCAAATATGGCATCGGGAGTTGACATACACAAAAAAGTGGCACATGTGACATTTTGCTAAATTTAAAAACACAAAAAAGCTTTTCTACTATAGCCGCCACCATTTTGACTGAGTAGTCACATGAAACACGTGCTTTTACTTATGTAATTTCCGTCAGGTGCGGGACACAAACTTTAAGAGCACGTTCAATGCGGTTCGCTGAGATAGTGTTCGTCTTTGATTCCGGCATCTGGAAATTGTATACTTTATAAATCAACCTGTATTATACATATTTTAACTCTCTCCTGTATTTGATTCTGTGAACACACTGTAAGTCATTTACAAAATACAAAAAAATATCAAACTTTAATCTTTACAAGGTTTTCTGTTTACAATTAAGCATTAAAACTTGTAAGATGTGATGAAACGTGAAATGACTAGAGAATTCATTAAAAATAATATACTAATAAAGAACGAGATCTGATGGAGACAGAGGCATTATAGATAAAAAAAATCTGTTTTTAAAGTATTAGACTTGCAAACTTGAAATTTGGCAGATATGTACTCTTGTTGAGTAGAGACACGATACTCAACCTGCGGCCCATTGAGCATTTTTAAGTGGCCCGGTGATGACTCATTGCTCTCTGAATAATTCACTTATTTAAGAACATTGCATTAAAAATTTGTTGGGAAATTCTTTGTCATGAAATCAAATATATTAATTTTGGTCTTTACTGTCGGTGTCGTATTGTTACGAATTGGTATTCTTTTTCTATTTGGAACGGTTACGGTTAGTGATAACAGACAACAGTGGATTAGCTACACTTTTGTGGGTGAAACTAATTTTTAATTATCTTTCATATCTTTTAAGCGAAAAAATAGTCGAAAAAAATATATCGTTTCAAGAATAGTGGGAAGTAGACTGTTTTAAAAAGTGAAAACAAACATGTATTAGTAATTGTTTGATTTGTTACGAAAATGCTAGATTAAAAAATACCATTAAACAGGAATCATTTAATGACCCTTTTCCTCGAAGGTCTCAAGAGCGTCAAAGTATTTCATCAGTTGTAATATCACACAGGTATCAAAGACATCCTATGAAGTGTGTTATATTATCGGTAATCATATGAAACCGTTTACTGATGGAGTTATTGTGAAGGAGTGTTTCTTAAATGCTTCTAATTTAGTGTTAGTGACAAAAAATATATAAAATAATAAATAAAAAAAAAACATGATTTATATATAATATTTCGATCCATTTTCTACATTCTAGATTTCCAATGTTATCTTGGTCCTAAAGCATTTCTCTCCCCCCTCCTCCTCCGTTTATCTCCATGTATGTATGCGGTCCGCTTGAAATAGCTGACATATGTATGCAGCCCGGCAGAAAGAATGGTTGAGTACCCCTACCCTAGGGGGCTGCAGGGGTGTTATTGACAAAATATTCGTTTTTGTTTGAAACGCTCCAACTAAGGACGAATTTTTTTAGAAATATAAATCCAAAGGAAATTGTAGGAGTTTCATAAATAAAAAAACCCCGTTTCTGAAATATTAGATTGACATACTTAAGATTTTGAAGACATGTTTCTCTATTCTTGTGTGGAGCTACGAACGGAGTTTGCTGAAATCGTCACTCCAGGGTTTATCCAGTTTAGTGGCTCATTATAAATTATAAGAAATCTAATTTTGAGTAATTGAATCTACAGACTGAAGAAATTCGATAAGTAGTTTTCTTTTATTAATCCACTAAAAGTGTGTGTGGTTTCCGGAAGTCGAAACTATAGGCAGCTTATGGAAGAGTTAAAGAGATAAATATACTTCTCCGTTTTAGAAATTCAAGTTCTGCCATTTTTAAATTAAGAGAAGAAATAATTAGCAATATTTTTCAACACTTTTAAAGCTTAATGATGGGACTACTTGGATTAAAAAATAACTTAAAACAATATGTGATCACGAAATATAATGTTGAAGATGGCTAGTTTATATACATATATACACTTATATTTGGGAAAATTGCAGCATCATGAAGGAATTGTTAAAATTTACTGAAATTTACTCCGCATATCTTACACGCTATGTAATTAATGTAAGATAATCCTCCAAATTCACTTTTCATTATGTCCACTTGATTTATAAATTAGAAACTACACTGAGTATTTATAAATTTAAAACTAATAGCAATTAACGTTTTAAAAAAGTAAAAATATTATTTTAAAGCTTTGCAATTATTTATTTAATTATCCTCTGATTTTGCACAAAAAAATGAAGAACTCTCATTAAGTTTTAACATACACTGCTAGTCACACAAAATGAAACTTCAAGATAGATCAGAGATATCACCGCGAAAGTTATTTAACGACTAACATGGTGTACAAAGATCAAACGATTAAAATTGCAGCTTCTTGTGACATGTGGATTATGGCAATATCAGTAGTTAGTGTAGTCACTGTTGTTGGTTATAACCGCTGTCCCAAGCCTCGGCAAAGAATTAAAGAGGCTTTGGATGTATCCTTGGCTTACAGCAGTCGATGCATCTTCCACATATTGTCAAAATTGATCTGGTAAAGCAGTGGTGGTGTATACTGGGCCAGTCGTAGCACAATCATATACCACACGCTTTCGATTGGCGATAGGTCAGAAGCACAAGCAGGCCAAGGGAGCAATTCCATCTAATGGGTAAAGAATTCTTGAACATTGAGTGTCACATGTGGTCGCGCATTATCCTGTTGAAATATGGCTCATGGCAAGCACTGAATGTATGGGAGGACAACGAGCTTCAACACCTCAGAGATGTAGCGCTGGCTGTTCAGTGCCATCCAATATATCCATCCTCAAATTGATAAGAAAATTTGATCAAACGGTTTATTAAAGCTTTCCTCCTTGCAAAACTCTTTTACATACACCGATGCAATATTGCTTCCTTTTGGAATTTTCTTGCTTTGGCGACTTTTGATTTCTATTTTATGCCTCAAATACCTCGGAAGACGAAAGAAAACTCTTGGTTGAAATAATGGTCTCCTTCACCAATCCAAAAAGTCTCCAATGGAAGATATTATCTTATCACTGTTCCGAAAAGTTACAGTAGCTTATCGTTGCAAGTACTCAGTAGGTCGTCTGCCACTGTGATCAGTTCGAGGGGTACTTACATATTATTGCAGCCGTATTGGCGACATTATGTGAAATGAAGCACGTGGCTTACAACTCTGCGCTTACGACACATGCGAAATCTAGGATGCCAACTTGGAGAGTTAATTTGAATGTTGGCATTGTGTTGCGATAGTACATAAGTATCGTTCAAAGAACAACGTTGTAAGAGAGGCATCACTTGGAGCTCGGCTACTTTGGTCTTTACAAATTCCTCAAGGCAACCCCGGGAGTGTCACAAAACACCCTCTTCAGTCTATAGAATAATCTGTAAAAAAAGAAACATTATTTTGGAACAAAAATCATTGGTAGTATCTAACACGCACTAGAAAGATCGCGGATCCCCTGAAAAAAAGATAGTTTTACAATTAATTATTAAATTAAAAAACTTGGTACTTTTTCGTTTCAGCGCACAAGCGAAAAAGTCGCCAAAAATACTACCGACTCCATACTGAATATATTGCAGCTGATAATCCTTTACAATTCCATTTTTAAAACAATTCGCGGTCTTTTCTTAATAGTATTTTTTCATAATACATTAAAAATAGATAAAAAACTAAAGATAATTAACATTTACTCACTTTTTTATGCATATGTTGTATGTTGTCGCCAATAAAGCGTGCTAGGCGAGTTTTGCGCCGGCAAAACGGAAAAGCACCAAAAACATTTTTCATAATCAAGTTTAAAATGCCATGCCTTAGTAAACATATAAAATAAAGATCAATGGAAAAGAAAATAGCTTTTAAACATATTTATCAAGAAATATTACAAAGATGCTTTGAAAATTTACTAATAGAAGTATTGGTAATTATGTATTATCGCAACCTATTGGCCGCATTATACGAAATGAAGCACATAGATGCCAATTACGCGCGTATGATACATAGGAAATTGGGGTTGTCAACTTGGCGAGTTATCAATAGAGGTGGTGATTGTTGCGATAGTACGTAAGTACAGAAATATCTGTCAAAGATATTCTTTTACAAGTGTTACAATAAAAAATACTGAAAAAAAAAGTTTTTTTTTAAAAAAATATTTGTCAAAATGTATATCAAAAGTAAATCAAAACGCATATCCCTAAAATTATTTCTTGAAGAATATTTTAAAGTTAGTTACAATAAAATTTAAACACGTAAATCACTTTTTAGATTAAACTAAAAAGGAAAAACTGTTAAATAGGATATATATTTTTTTACCTACTGCAAATTTTTTACAAAAAATCTATTTTTAAATGAAATTTCATAATCAAATCAGAGCTAACATTTAAATTCGACACCAGAAGTATATATAGCTCAAGTAACTATCACCAAATCTGTAGAATTACAACGTAAATAGAATTTAAAAACATTAAAAGAAGAAAGAAGCAAAACAGGAAGTAATAGGAGAAACGACATTAAAAACAACAGACATCACATACACTTTGGGCGGTTGAGGTGTTCCTACCTTCGGAATGAGAGCCCTCATGTTCGGGAAGCGGTTGGCTGAAAGAGAAGAGGGTGGTACACTTACCTGTACGGAGATGAGGGACCTCATTTTGGAGGGTGACGAAAAGGAACAAAATTGCAGCGACCTCTCGGACAGAAGGGACAGACTCCCAATCCATGGACTCCTCTTTTTGGTGGTGATATGAAAAGGAAGACTCATAAAAAGCATTAAAATTTGGCATTGTTTCACCAAATGTGAAGAAAAAATTAGCCAAAAGAAAATGTTAAGACTTTAGCTTAAAGCTACAGAAAAGCTAAGAAAAACTAAGCTCAAAAATAAGGTATTCAATAATATTAATACATAAAAGGAAGTAACTTCAAAATTTTTTGAAATACAATAGATTTCAAGTCACCAAATACAAAAGGTCACTTTTTGTGAATTAGCGCAGATTAGTTTTATAGCACGTTCAGTCGCAGTGAAATCTCATATAGTGAGAAAGAAAAGCATTCCTTTAAACTATCCTATTCTAGGAATTTTAACCAATCAGGATAAAGCAATCAGAAGTGAAAGTTAAAGTGTTTAAAATTTAATTCTAAATTATTTTAAATGAATAGCCTCTTATTGTAGTTTTAGCACAGACCAAAACGAATATTGTATTAATCTTGGAAAATAAAATGTAACGGACTTTTTTTAAAAAAATAAATTACACAGAGTCCATTTAATTTTACATCCATATCCTGAAATTTTTAATTAGTGGAATTATATTTTTTTGTTTACTTACAATTTAATAAAGTGTATAATTAAATTTTCATGAATTATTTTATTTGATGCGGCCCAAAATATTTACATCATTCCAATATCTTACATAAGAAATGCCATTTTAAACCGTTTTATAATTCAGGAACAGGTAATATTGTCAGGAAACGAGTTTTCAGTGTCATGCATTAATAGACAAGAGAACATCACTATCACAGATCAGAAGAATATTTTTTTATTAAAAAAAACTAGTTTTAATAAATATTGGATTGAGAAATAAAAACCTTAGAACATCGTAGATTATAACAGAGACGGCGGTGCGGAATGTGGGCTCATGTAATTTAGCCATCGGTCAAAATCTAGAAAATACATGGTGTTAGAGTTATACTTAAAGAAATTGAGGTACCGTGTCAAGTGTCGAGTTTGCCGTCTAAACAGGTCAAGGAAATAAATTAGTTTATAAAATGCATATATGAATATAACGAATCGAAGGAGCATTAAAAAATTCAATGAGAACCCATTTTCAACTGTGGCATTTTTAGGACATATCTTTCAAAACAGCTTTTAATGTTATTAATCATTTTTTTCTTTAATGTGACGATTCAATTTTAATTGATAAGGGAAATGCTAAAAAAATATTTGTAAATACCAGGTCATCTAAGTAGTTGGAGATGGCAAAATCTCTACCATAGTTCGTGCTATATTTATAAGCAGAGCCTAAATAATCAGCAAATGCATTACTGTGATATCGCTATTATAGCTTTAACACATATTATTATAAAACTTTAAACGGAACCAAATTTTCTTAGATTCCAAGTATTTTATGTTGTTGTTGCACTTCGCCATATGCATGATGTAATTGCAATGTAATTAGGCCACGTGATCACATGCCTGACTTTCAGACTAGGTTTTCTGTGTTTGGTAATCAACTCTCTGTAAACATTAATAATAGCTGTTCTTAAACACTTCATAAGTTTTGCTGATTCTGGATCCGACATTTCTAGCACGTACAATCTTATCCCGCGCTCAAACTAAGTTTAACCACGTTTCCCCGCCATTTCTTCGCAAGCAACACAATGCAATTTATGCTTCTTTATTCATGCACTTCCTTTTAACAACGTTTTTGCCCTCTAGTGGCAACAACGTGAATTTATGTTTGAACTCCGTATAAGTGTTTATTGACGACGATTTCGTGCATCTAATTCCGAAAATCTTTCGACAGTACTTAAATCTAAATCTCAAGAAAATAACATACAAGAGTTAATAGACAAGAAGTTTGAGAAAATGATGACTGCTTTCCAAACAGTTGTGGAAAAACAAACGGCATTCCTAATGGAAATTTTACAAAAAATCAATGGAAACAATGCTCTCTCAAGTATGTAGCATAGTGGATTTGACTACGCGATCTTCTCCCCCAGGCAGGAAAAAAAGAGCATCCGACATGTTAAAAACATCCATAAGCCCAGTTCAAGTTTTTTCTGGGAATAGTGGAAAACTTAACACTGAACTTGGATAAAAAAAATACTGTATATATGTTCTTGATTCTTGTATATATCTTATCATTCAGTATTTTACTACAAATATATAAATATCTATATATATATATATATATAATTTTTTTTTCTTTCCTCAAAAGGGAGGAAATTTTTGAAAATTCAGTGAAATAATTTTTTTCCCCTTTTTTATGAACTTTTTACAATGGAACTGTAGAAGCTTAAAAAATAAAAACATATGGTTAAATATCCCTCCCTTTTCTCAAGCAGATATCTTGATTTTTCAAGAAACCTTTTAACCAGTGAAGATTCATTTAATTTACCAGGGAAAAAGATTTTCAGAAAAGATAGACAAAATAGATCAGGAGGTGGCTTGATAATAGCTGTACCTCTAAACGTTTCTGCTCAACAAATCCCTCTACAGATATCACAAATAGACGATTTAGAAATACTTATTGTCAAAATACATATTGAAGATATTTCTTTTTATGTTATAAATATCTACGCATCACGTGGACTAAATATTAACTTAATAAAATCTTTTTTTGAATCATTAACAGATCCTTTCTTCATTTTTGGTGATTTTAACCTGCATCACCCGATGTGGGGATCGGATCACAGCTCAAGGAATAGTAATATTTTTATTGACTGGTTGACTGATTCTAATTCAATACTTCTAAACACAACTGTTCCTACTTATAGAAATTCCACGGGTAAAACTTCTTTAATTGATCTCACAATTTGCTCCTCGAGTCTCTATGGACATACTAACTGTTACGTTTCAGATTGTTTCTTTGACAGTGACCATTCTCCAGTGTAATTACCGAGTTTTCATTAATAAGACCCAGTAAAAGGTTAATCAAAAAAATTGACTGGCAAAGGGTGAAAAATGAATGCAGATTATATTAAGCAACCCAGAGAAGAATATAGATAATTTTACTGATACATTTTCAAAAATTATTTACAGTAATACCAGAGTTGTTCAAATTTCTAACAAATCTTTCCCTCCATGGTGGAATGGTACTTGCCATAATTTTTATAAATTAAAAAAGTTCAGAAAAAAGGCTATCCGTAGCATTTCTCCGCAATTATGGATCAAATACAAACAATAAACTCAGATTTCATATAAAAAATGCCAAAAGATTGTATTGGGATAATATTTGCAATAATGTTTCTAATCCAAAGATATTTTTAATATTCTGAAAAAGCTCTCTAATACTAAGAAAATAGAACCCAAGTATAATATTCTACAAGTTAATAATAGATATATTACTCAACCTCAAATTCAAGCAAATATTTTTGCGGACTTCTTTGCATCTAAAAACGCTTACCATGAACCAATTCCTTTGGACTTTTTCCACAAAGAAGACAACAATCTTAATAAACCTTTTCATATTTTTGAAATCCATAGAGCAGTCAAACTTTCTAAAAATTCAACTCCTGGAGCTGATCATATTACAGCATCTTTTTTAAAAAAGCTGGATCGTAATGGTTGTGAAATAATATTAAGAAATTTTCAAGATTTATTTGATAATGCAATAGTTCCAAACTCTTGGAAACATGCAGTCATTCTCCTGATTCCTAAACAATGTAAAGACAAAACTTGCATATCCTCCTATAGACCAACAGCACTGACTTCCATCTTTTCAAAAACATTTGAAAGAGTTCTCACCAATAGATTAAGCTATTTTCTAACCACAGAACGAAAACTTCATCCTCAACATTACGGTTTCGTCCCTTTTAAAGATAGCAGAAGTGCTACCTATCTCATTCATAAAGCAATAATGGATGCAAAATTAAAAAAGAAATACTTTGTTGGAGTAAGTTTGGATATAAAAAATGCATACGATTCAGTTTATGTAGATGGTCTTCTTTATAAATGCCTACAAATCGGTATTACAGGAAAAACAGCTATTTGGATCCACAAATTTCTCACTTATCGATCTTTTCAAATCAAATGGAGGGGCTATCTTTCCTCCATAAGGATATTTCCCCAAGGTCTGCCACAAGGCAGAGTTCTATCCCCCATTTTATATACTATTTATATGTATGATTTTTTGAAGCTCTGGAAAATGATATCGAATGCTCTGTTTATGCGGACGACGTTTTTCTTTACTGTTCTCATCATTCTCTTGATTATATTTGCAAAAAATGCAAAACACGCTGGACAGAATTTCTCAATGGTGTAAATATTGGAAGCTTTCTCTTAGTCCAGATAAAAGTACAATATCAGAGTTATCAAACAAAAGAATTACTACGTTTCCTAATATCTTATTGGAGGGACTTTCTCTCCCTTGGCAATCCTCTATCAAATATTTAGGAGTTCATTTTCCAAGTGGAGCCAGAATATTTCATTAAGAAACCAATTAAATAACAAAGCCTTGAAAAAATTAATAGCTTTAAGGCTATGGCATATAAGCATCATGGACCAAGAACAGCAGATCTAATCAAAATAGTAAATAATAGTATATGCAGTATTTTCTACTACTTTAGTCATATAATAAATAAATGGTCTGATAACCAACTGAAACCTTTTAATATCATTCACACCAAAGCACTTCGAATTGCACTGGGACTTCCACAATGGACCCCAAACATCGTACTTTTAAAATTGGCTGGACAAGGAATTCTGCCGGACAAAATACGAAGATTGGCAAATAAGTTTTTCCTTTCTCAAATTTCTAGCCAAACCTTTTCTCCATTATATAGCAATAACCCTGAGTTTCTGAATCTCAATATTATGGAAGAAGATAAAAATATTCTATTATAAATATACTAAACCCTTTGAATGCCGTTGGTAGTCACATTATCTCAATCCCCAGAATAACATCGTTTTCAATTCTCCCATGCAATATATATATCAATAATTTCGCGCATTTCAGGATAAAAGCTTACCAGTTCAAATTATAAGGGGATTATTTGATGAAACGGTAAACCGTAACTTCCAGGACTTTTATATAATAGCTACTGATGCCTCAAAAAATGAGCAAATTACATCTATCGCAGGTATTACGGCAAATTCCCATTTTGCTTATAGAATAAATCACAATAATTCTATTTTTACACCTGAAGCTCTGGCTATTTGCCAAGCTCTAGATGATCTATTATAAACAAGAATTTGTTAATTTTGTCTGATAGTCTCTCTGTTCTCTCTGCTCTTCAAAATACTCAATTAAATCCCATAGTGTCATCCATAAATTAGCTAGCAAGATTTACATTCTATCACTTTATAATAACCAGTTGATTTTACTTTGGACTCCGGGACACTCAAATATATTGTGGAATGAACAGGCGGATAATCTCGCAAGAACTGTCACAGAGTCTAATGTTTAAATCGACTGGATTTCCTCAGAAGACATCAATAAAAAAATATATCAAGAGGGTTTTAAAAAAGCCAATGATAATTTCTATTCAAGCAAATATTTTGTAAACTTGGGAAATATTCCTAACATAAGCACCATCTCTAAATGGACAAGAAACAGAAAAGAAATCCTATGTACTCGAATCTTCAGCAAAATGATCATCACTCCAGGACTTCTGCATAAATTCAATTTATCGGATAACGCAAATTGTAGATCTTGTAATTGCTTAAACGATTTGGACCACATCTTGTTAAACTGCAATAGATATATTCATCCTCTCGAAATCATCTAAAACATTTTCTCAAAATCGATCCACATCACAACCTGACTTTCAAAGAATTATTGGAGAAAGCTATGTCTAACAGATTAATATTCAGATTTTTTATCCAGAAACTGAAATATTTTGACATCTACTAATTTTTAAGAAACATCTGTCTTTTAGGGGATCATAGCCTTTGTTGCTCCATATCCCAAAAACCTGAACTGAACTGAACTGAACTTGATCATAATAATTTTGACAGTTATATTCAATCACAATATATTTATGTACTAGTCATCAAAAATAAAAGAAAACGAGAAAAATATGCTCTCTAAGCAGAAACCATTGCCCACGGCTACAATGAGTTACGTAAAATTAATAAAATTTAACTTCTGCGTATATGTTAGCGGGGAAGTTTTGCAAATTGGGTGATTGACAATGATGCGCAATTGAAACACATTGGTTACCTTACTCACATGGCTTGAACTCGATTTAGCCTGTGTGGTTTGCCTTAGGATGCCTAAAGGCTGTGCACCAAATTCATTCTGGGTGAACTGTACTCTTAACTTAACTCTTTTTATTGAAATATATGCAATTCTACAAGACAGGAACAGCATTTTAATAAAGTCTCTGAAATGAAGGTGTTAAATAAGCGTATCTGTCCAAAGTGACTATACACAATATTAAAGAATTCTTTTGCAATGGAGGTGAATCATTTTCCCATGATTTTTCGATTTTCACAGCTTTTAATTTCATTTCATTGCTTTGTGAATAATCAAAAGTCAAACATTGTAATTTATGTTAACTAATTTTTTTGTACAAATATTTGTTGTTAAATTTTTATTTAAAAAATACCTTGTATTTTACTTTTATTCACTTACTTTTTTTATCCTTTAATTTTGTTGATCAGTTTGTGTAAAGTTTTCTAAAACACAAAGAAAAATCGAAACCAGCTGTTTGATTATTGTTGATATAACTTCATCATATGTCGATAAACAAATTTTCCGTTTTAATTATATTTTCGATATATTGGCACGCACTCTTTGTTACGATTAATTAAAAAAATCTTCCTTTCCTGTTTTGGATTTATATATTCAGTAAACAATGGATAACTGAGCCGTGCATGCCAAATAATAAGTTACTTACATTTTGTGAAATTAATGCAATGCATGTGTGCTGCAGCAAATAAAATACACTGAACTCATTTTAAGCTCTTGTGTTTCAAATAAATAGTTTTTCCGATTTCCTGCAGATGTATACATTGTATCTCTCTCAGTGAAAAGATTAAAGTCATAAGCATTGATTTATTTTTTCCATTAACCTTATTTCTAAATCACGAAGAGGCAGATATTTTTTCTAAACGTCTGATATAAAATGATCTTTAATTGCAATGGCTCACAGTATAGCTGAATAAAAGTAAAAAGACCTGAAATGAGACAAAGTAAATTTTTAAAGATCTTTCAGTTTTTCGCAGTATTGACCGTTGCAAAAGCTTTCGGTTCCTTCGGAGGTCCCCCAGCAAATGTTCAAGGGGCAGAAGATTATGATAAACACTTGTACCCGTGTTATACTTCTATAAATTGCATCTATAAAGGTATTTAAAATTTTCTTTGTAGAATATTACATATTTCATGTATTTTAATTATGAAAGTAAATTTGTGGTAAATTTTCTTCGAATAATATTGCTTTTAAGGTATCCGACTACGTTCGGAACCGTGATTTTGCAAAAGCGCATAAATGGATAATTTTCATTCACACACGGTTGAAGTATTTATTCTCTACCAAATGTCCTATTGCTATTAATTTTTTATAAGTTTATTATTTTTTTTATTCTAATAAGGTTTTGTACAGAAATGTATTGCTTGTATATACCCTTTAAAATTTCGAAAAGGACACTGTAGTAACTTTATAGAATTTGTATCTGGATATATGCTTGATTTTATTTTACAAAAACTGTTGAAGTCTAGGTCTTTTAATATAATCTAGAGTCACATTTCGAATTCCGCATTTTATTTGCTTTCGTAGCTACTCATGTTGAGAAATATTTTTCAATTAAGTATATTGCTTTGAATGTCATTAAAATGTTATAGTTGTGAGACACCATGTGTATTATACATGAATTTGCGATCTGAAATTTAGGAGCTGTTCCTTCTCAAATTAAGATTTTAACGTCAAATACCTTGAAATGTCTCAATACGTTGTATGCTCAATTTCATTATAGGGCTATTTACCTCAAATAAAATCGTTTCCATTAGAATACTATTTTATTTAGCAAATCCCTGTATTAACTATTGTAAAATTGTTTCTTGGAACTCTTGATAGTAAACAATAGATTATTCACAATCTAGTAGGTAGTGCATGTGAAGAAAAAAGGTTTCAATATTCTTTATTATATTATAATAAAAATTTAAAAAAAATATTACAAAATGAAATTATTATGAAAAAATAAAATTTTCAGTTTTAATGACTGGGATGAGTTATAGATATTTATGGTTATGCAAACCTCATAGAGCACGTGAATACATTTTGTGTACTGAATTATAAATTTCTTATCGATATTTAAAGGCGACTTGTGGAATCTCTGGGTATTCCTTGTGCTACCCCAGATTTCCATGAAAAATAGTTTGAATATTACTAGGCTAGGATTATCTCTGACGGTCGTTCACAGTATGGATCTATCTAATTCTAAATCAGCCATGTTTTCTCTCAAATGGCATCGACTACTTCTTTTCAGAAAGGTGAAAAAATAGAAAGAAGCACTAAAGAAACTTAACATCCAACGCAACAAAATAAATAGCTACTGCTGAAATAAAGAAAGGAAGCTTGATTTATATCTACTGCAGCCACATTTAGTGTTGTGCAAATATTTTTCTGTGGAACTGCTTTTCCATTTAACTGTAAGATACATAAGAAAGTTGTGCTGCCGTAGACTTTCTTCGTCTCAAGTTATGCTATTTTTAGTGTTTGTTGCTTATTTTTTTTATACAGTGTGTCAAAAAAAATCAGTACTTCTGTCCTCATCATTCATAAAAAGAAACTGGTTTCTGATCAAGTTTTAAAATGGAAAAAAAATTGTAAAAATAATTTTGCGACTGAGAGTTAAGAAAAGTAATGCGTTAAAATGCAAACAATTTAAAAGTCGAATTCATTAACTTGTATCTATACAAAGCTGCATTCATGTAAAAAGTTTAAAGTTACCATCATGGTAAACAATGGGTAGTTCAGAGTTCCTTCTCTGTGATTACAGCAACAAAAGAAATTCTATAAATATTTAATTAATAACAGAGTGTGGTACCCCACGTGCTGGAGGTATCATCTCGTCACCATCCACGCGACCTATGTTTGAGGGAATGAAAGTTGTACCACTAAACTCTGTCATAATAAAATTAGTTTATTAGATCTTAATTTATATTCAATAAGACAACACTAGTCATGGAGGCTTATGATCAGGAGTTATGCGACGTAAACCGTAATTATGACAAATAGCACAAAAACCACTGTATCTATATTTATAGCTGATTTCAAAAATTATTAAAATCCGTTCTAGTCTTAAAGATTAATCATACTGTCTTACCGCTATTTTCTCAGCGAACACCTACGGTCCTTATATCGTCACTATATTCTTCAATCCGACTTGATCCGGCTAAGGGGATACTCTTCTGGTCTCGGACCCACTTATTAATCAACTTGACTAGCACTAATAGACCGACTCATAGAATACACTAAGACTCTTCTCCTAGAACTTCACCTAGAGCTTTACTTCTCCACTTAGCTCTCCACGCGAATACTAACGTTCCAATATATACAATTCGTAATCTGCATAACCAAGCTCTCTTCTTGAGTTGGTTGGAAAGAATTGTCATTCTGGCCCCAAAGATATCCCAAGAGGATTATTCGAAGAAGTATCAATAAAGCCCCGTCACAATAATAAACATAAACATTTGTATAAAACAATCTAAAATTCTGAAAGAAATATACAGCAAAGTTAACAGCAAATAATGAGCACTAAATCTTCACTAACTGAAAAAAATGCTTATAATTTCTCAAGGAAAGAAGAGTGAACAAGGTTTCAATTTAGACATCTTGCAACTTTTCTGACAGAGGATTTGTCATAATCTGCTTCAGATAGGACAAAGAGGACAGTTATACATTCTGCATGGAAATTCATGTGCACATCGGCTCCAAATGGTCTTACAATTTCTCGCCGTAACTAAAACTCAAGTGCTTCTATATAGCGCCTTTTCAGTGAACTTCGACCACTGCAGGTATAATGTATTTCATTCCCTGAAACCAATTTTCTAGAATATCGCTTTGTTTCATAAGATGAGTTAATTGTTGCACCAGAGGTGGAATTATAGGTCTTAGAAAAAAAAAACGACTTCTTCGAAAGCTTTCAGAGATTAGATCAGGGGAACTCAAGATTTTTTCCTGCAGGTCCACATGCATGTGATAGATATTTCACATGGGCCCCAATATGAGGATACAGGGGAGAAACATTAAGACCAAAGCAACATTGTACACAGTAAAATTGATCAAAACATTTAAAGTCATTTTAATTTTGGTAATTTGTTTTAATACTATATTAACTTTTCTTTCACACACAAAAAATTATTTACTTCTATGCATTTTTTTTACCGGTTTTTGGTGTAGTTTCGATTTTCTTTCACAATGTCCAAACCACATGTTCACATTATCATGAAAAAGCAAATTGATATCAAAATTGAATGATGTAATAGCCAGATTGATTCAATTTTCCGCTAAATTTTTAGTACATTGTTCTTAATAATTGGATTTCTTCATTGCAACTCGGGCATGACCCAGCCACTCAGAAAAGGCCGGCCAATGACCTGCGGCCCTCGGGAAGCAGGTTGAGTATTATTGGATTAGACGAACATTGTAAAACTTTTTTTCTCGCAAAAGGGAATTTTTTGGAAAATAATTAGTGCTTTTGAGTAAGAAAATATTCTAGTATGCAAATTTCCGCTCTCTCTCTGAACATTCGGAACAGTCTTGTATTTTCTGCTTATTCTTATTATTTTTACAATCATTTTAAGCTCCCAAGTCGTTGGTTTATTTGAGCTAGCGTCAAAGAGAGGTATGAAAATACCAGTAATTAATGATTTATCTTTTTACTTGCAGAGAGAGAGAGGTATGCGCTTTCAATCTTTTAATTTCTTTTATAAATTTATATATAAAAATTACGTGCCACAGTGTTGCTCCGCGATGTACTCTGAAACTACTCTACCAATTCTGATATAATTTTTCATGTTGTGTGTGATTTTATCCAACTTAAAAAATAGGATAGTTTTTATCTTAATTTTTGACTTCATTATTTTCTTATTGCCGGAAATGCATAGAATCCGGGAAACGGGAAAATTCGCAAAATGTCGGAATGCGCGTGTGCCTGCGGAAGCAGATTTTGTAGACCAAGGTGCATGAAAAGACAGTGCTTGGTGTATTTCATGGAGTGGAGTCTGAATTTCCAATTGAATCATCAAAATACCCGTAACTTTGCCAAACAATGCCGGATAACCCTATTTTAGACACTTCCTAGTAGGGCTTTACCTTAAAAGATGTGGAGCGTGAAAAATTTGTCTCTGGCGTACTTGAAAACGGGTAATCTGAATCTGATATAAAAATTGTCGCAAATCTGTTGGATAATGCCGGACGACCGTTTTTAGACAAGCCCTGGCAGGGCTTTACCTTAAGATATCCGACTGGTTTAAAATCATCATTTTCATCAAACAAATCGAAAGTTATTTTATATTCTACTTTTGTAGCCTGTTTAAAAAGCTTTCTAAAAATATCGTATTTTTAATTCTGAGTAAATTAGAAAAAAAGTTATAGATGTTTTTGTTTGAGGTAGTAAGCCCAAACCGAAAACGTAAGTGTGAATTTTCAGTTGATTTTCAACGGCAAAATGAGATTTTTATTCATTTAAAATATTTTAACGAATCCTTTTTATGTTTAGTAAACTTTATTTCCCTTTATGTTTTAATAGATATATTTTACTTTAAAATAGGCAACAGTTAACTAAATGCAATGTTTGTTTTGATTTAAACGAGTTGCCATCTTTTTATCATCTATGTTCAAAATTAGATCTCTTTATAACTTTTTTATTATTACTTTTATATGGAGTTATAGTTATTTTTAATTAAATTAAAGTTGTCATGCCAAAAACAAGATCAATGAGGCCAAAATACAAGATATTTTCAGAGAGCAGAATTTGTTGGAGAAACGTTGAAAGAAAAATCAACGGATCTTCCAAATTCAGTTATTAATTCTATTAAAAGGACTAATAAGGAACTTCGCGATCAAAATCTCCTAAGAAATGTCTTCACGGGAAAACTCAGAACCGCAATGAAAGTCTTAACAATGTCGTGTGGTGTATAATATCGAAAGACAATTTTGTTGAGCTACAAACACTCCGTTTAAGGAATTGTATCGCAATAATACTTTTTAATTCTGTATTTCCTGGTATTATACTTCTAGTTCAAAAGTTAGGAATGAAAGTATCTTCTGAAATGAAAGAATATTTTTGGTACCTCGACAAAACGAGAATTGTTGTTTCTACGAGGCTAAGCCAGATAAGAAAAGGTCTCGTAAAAGAAAGAAAGACACTTCAAGAATGTAAAAGCTTGAAGTATGAGGTTCAGGAAGACACAACATACACACCTGGAGAGTTTTAATACCTTCCTAAATGTTTAAAAAGTTTTATTGCAAATATAAACTTTATTTTGCATTTGCATTATTTTTCATTTTGAACACCTGTATTTTATAATTTTCAGAAGAAATTGAGCCTTTTTTTAGTATAAAGCATAATTAAACGTAAAATAATTGTGTTCCTGCAAAAACTTTATTTATTTTTGTGATATATATATATTTTTAGAGTTAGAGCAAATAGCAATTTTTTGGTACAAATTTCTCAATATTTTGAAAAATAAGCTTTCAAAAAATTCTTCTTGCTGTGTTTTCAAAGTTTTGCCACATATTTAATTAACAAATAACAATTAAATAATTATTTAAGTTATATTTTAGAAAATTGTCTCCGAACCCAGTCGGATACCTTAAAAGTCGTGGAGCGCAAAAACTTGATCCCCGGCGGAGTTCTAGACAGGCAATCATAATCCTATATCCGATATGAGAAATTGTCACAACATTGCTGGATAATGCTGGACGGTAGTATCTTAGAAATACTCTGGCAGGGGCTTACATTTAAAGAATTGGAGAGCAAAAACTGGATTCTTAGTGTATTTTGAGATGAACAATTTGAATCTGGTATCTGATATGAAGAACTGTCGCAAATTTGCCGGATAATTCTGGATGACTGTCTATTACGTGGACCGTGACAGGAGCTTTCATCAAAAGTCTTGAAGCGAAAAAAGTACTTTTCTAGTCATTTTAGAGATGGTGAACAGGAATCCGAAATCACATATTAGAAATTCCCGTAATTTTACCGGATGATGCCGGACGACCCTAATGTCCCTTTCCACTTACTCAACTTGCAGGCTCATGGGAGCCTAATGTAGTTCCCGGTTGTGCGTAGGGGTGGAAAACGAGAATCTGAAATCAAGTGTCAGAAACTCTCATAAATTTGCGGATTATTGCCAAAATCAGGTGAAATGGCTTCGCATTCGAGTCCCACTTGCGCATTTTCATTGCCTCAAGTGGCTTTGCAAATGCTAGGTCACCTAAATTCGGAGAGGAGAAGGAGAATCTGAAATCGAATTTTAGGTGTCCCGGTAACTTAATCGAATAATTTCAGACGGCCATAATAAGCTAGGACAGCGGTGTCCGGCTTTGTAAGCGTAGGGACGCAAAAAGTGAGTTCCTGACGTATTTTGAGACGGCCGATCCGCATATTTAATACAATTCGAGAAATTTCAGTGTTAAATAATGCCAGACAATAGAATTTTAAACGAACCATGACAGGGGCTTTCGTTTAAATTCTTGGAGTGTGGAAAGTGCTCTCCTGGTGTTTTTCTGAGTGGGGAACAAGAATCTGAAATCGGATTTTGGAAACTTCAGAAGCTTTGCCGGATAATACCGGACGGTATTGCTGACTTTCATTTCAGGGAAGGAGCTTGGAGGGGTAGTGTTGCCAAAACGTGGCCACTAGGTGTATCTTGGGATCAGGAACGAGAATCCGGATTCGGATCTCAGAAACTGTCTTAAGTTATCTCGACATTGCCGGAAATAAGTCAAATCACTTTGCGTTCGAGTCCTGCATCTGTATTTTTATTCCATATAGCCGCAAAACTTTCAGGCTCATCCTTACGAAAATACGACCAACAGAAATTTGCATCTTCAGGCATTGCTGCAACTTTGTTAAATGGTGGAGAAATGCCCATTCAGCATTCCAGCTGCCATTAGAAATTCATGAGAAACCTGACGTAATGTATAATATTAAAAAAGCCGAATGGCTACGGTATTGCACAGGAGTTCAATCATTATCTTCAATATCCCATAAACATTCACTCGAAGCTTTCAAAACACTTTGTAAGATTCAAACAGCAGCGAGAAAATATTTGGTGGTGCTGCCTTATTACTGTGTGGTTAGTTCCGATAGACATTGCACGTCATTCTTCGCTCTACTTTTGCTCACGATATTAACATAAGCTCAAAGAAATCTTTTTTATGGCGAAACCATGAAACACTTCGATTGACCATAAACACGCGAGTTCAATTGCATGATGATCAATCAGCGTAAATATTTTCTTACTAACTACTGGATATTGAAAACAGTGAGAGTGTCTTCCCGGATATACTGTATGATTATCTAGCTAATGACTGGCCCTGTATTCCTGTTACTTTGGTAGGGAAAAAACGTTGATGTTGCCGAAATAAACTTCCAGGTATAGAGGTGTTTCCAGGTGATCTAATGCCTTTTAAATCAAATGACACTATTGTTGATAAAAGTGAAACTGTAATGTTCTTGAATTCACTGGATATATTGTAATGCCACCTCAAAATCGTCGGTTGAAGATTGGCTCACTGGTTATTCTGCTGCGTGTAATTTAAATACACTTAGATTATTAGTAACGGTACACATTTGGTCATCAAAAGAACAATCGGGAATCCTCTTAAAGCAACCATTTTGATTGTAAAGTTTAAAGGAGAAATCGCCCTGTTACCACGCATTCCACTGATGTCAGAATCTGCAATACCATTCAAAAGGCTTCAATTCCAAATTCGTTAGGCTTTCGCAATGACCATGAATAAATCTCAAAGCCAAACAATCTCAATTTAGGGCTTGGACTAAGAAAATCCATGTTTATCGCAGGGGTACATATATGTTGCATGCTTGCGTGTGAGGCAACCACCGAATCTATTTGTGTAATCAAAATACAAGTTACCAGAAATTCTTTTGCACCGATTAGCGATTAATTGTATAAAAATTATGTATTGTTATTATTTAGAATGATAAAAATATTAAAAATTGCTAAAAATCAACACTATTAACCTCATTTATACAATTAAATCTTCGCATGTTGTTACTAAGAACTTCGTAAATAATTCATGCATTATACTATATTTAAAAAAAAGATGAATAAAATGCAAAATTAAAAAAAAATGTTATTTTGTGCTTAAAATAAACTCTCCAAAATTATAAGCGTAAAATAAATTTGACTGCATTGAACAGCCGAGAATAGTATTAAATCAAAGTATTAAAACATAGCCACAGCTGCACACGGTCGGGTCTCAGTTAGTATCCTATATAATTTTCTAACATGCTTTATATCCATCACTTCACAAATGTCTGGGTTGATTCTATAACACTCTGAATAAAAATTACGCAAACCAATCGATTTCAACACAAGTTTATATATGTATATTGACTTATAATTATTTGACTTTTTACTGATTCATTTTTATCTATTTGTGTTTTTTTGACAGGTACGGACGAGCATAAAAGAATAGAAGAGTGCGTTGGCAACATGGATAAACAAGTATAGTACATTAACATTATTTAGTATTGTTTATTTTAGTGATAATATTATTTCAACTTTCATTCAACATTTAACTTTTACTTAAAAAACATTTAACTTAATACAGGAAATTCATATAGTTAAAAGATTATTAATCAATCATTATATAAGCTATAAGCATTATAATTTATTTTCTAAATTAATGAAACTATCAAGTTTCTTAAAACAAATTTCCTTTTTGGAACTAAAGCTGTATTATTTTTTTTATATTTGATGGAGAATTTCATGTAATTTATTATCTTTACGAATCAATAACTACTATATTGTGTGTTTACTAAAAAATATGTGATTCCACGTTCTGCAGATATCAATTGCATCTACACAAAGTGCAATGGACTCATGGTGAGTTTTTTGTTAATGTACGAAAGACAACAGATAGGAATGGATAAAAATTTACTATACCACCTTCAAAAAGCTATCGTATACCCTGTTATTTTATGTCTAATGGGAAAATCAGAACAAAGGAAAGAAAATATCGGAAAATATGAGCTAAAAAGTTTTTTATTCCAAGTCACTAATAAGTTTGTATAAAGTTAATACAACTATACTTTAAAGCAGAATAAGTACCTTTGGCAGAAGAGTCTATTATTGGACCAATCACTACAGCAAAGTGTTATAAGAATATATGTTGTATAAACTTTGAAAAAGTGATTTCTAATAAGGAGCGTGTTCCCCTCAATTTAATGCCATAGCGGCAATAATCTTTACATGCTGACAGTTATGATTGGAACACTAAAATGGTAAACGATGTTCAGATATGGACAAACCTTTGTTCCTTCTCATGCAACAAATTTGAAGAAGGACTTAAAGCAACGAAGTGTCTACAATGTTTGCACTAAATATATTTTTGGATTCATTGCTAAATGAGCTCACATATTACCATTCATCAGAAGGAGTTAATATTTAGTAGTATTGGCACATGGGTGGACTTATCGATCAAGGATCTGCCGAAATGTCTCACAAGTTCCTCCATTGAAAAGATGTAGGTAAGTGTGATAATCGAGAGACATCTGTACCTTAGCATTAATTCCATTTTTTCTTTACCTGTATCTTTCAATATTTTTGTATTTTTTTCTGCATTTTTTCCAATAGATCGTCAAACTCTCTGAATCAATCTTCAATGTGACTCTGGATTCATGCGTGAAAAGTATAGAAACTCCTTGCTGTCCGATTCCTAGAGCAACATAAAGGGATAAAACTTTACCGATTGCTTAAGGTGACGCACGCAACGAATCATCTTGTGTAGAGATTTGCATTGTGAAGGCGTTTTTGCACCCCAATAGTAGAAATTCTTGTTCTTGACTGGTCAAAATGTAATTCAGAGAGCTTAGAAATAGTAGTGTCTCACCTCATTTTACTCTGAAGAGCTAGAAAATGTTGTCCTGCAGGTGTCGGAACTCGTAGTTTACCTTAAGCATATCTTCTAGACTCTGAATTTTCGGATTTAATCAGATCCCACAGTCATTCGGATCCATATTGAGATGTCTGGGAACATTATCTTCTGACTGCTCAATTTTCCTCCATATAAATGCTTCATACATTAAAGAATCGAGTAATCAATCTTCTAGACTCGGAATTGCTCCAAAAGAATGGCTTGGCAAAAGAAGTTAACAGCAGCCATCGAACTTCAGCAATCATGTACAAAACGTTCACACAAAATTGCGAAAGTTTCAGTTTTTCTCATTTGCGAAACTCCGGCATAAATTTGAATTTTTTTCAAATAATAGTAATGGCTATTTTATATATTTGTGTAAATTTTTTTCAAGTCTATTACTATCATTTATAAAAATTCAGAATTTTATTGTTACTACCGCATTAGGATTGATGATTATTGAAAAACATTTTAAAATTTTCCTTGGATATTCTTCAATGGGAAGAAATTAAAAAAAAATATTAAAAGACAGCTATGAAACCAAAAATCACAAGAAACATGATTTGTTCCCTGTTTTGAGAAAATACTTTAAAAAAATTAAAGAATGGCAACTAAAATTTTACTTAATCGAATCGTAAATTAAAACAGTAGAAGTTATTATTGTCGATAGATGTTTGAAAAGTTTTTAGTCACTAGTAAGCTTTTCAATAAAATGACCAGTTTGAAATTATGTTACTTTATTGTGTCAATACCGGAGAATTTCCTTATCTACTTTGTTAAAGTTAACATGCCAAAATTGTCATAGAAGGGCAAAAACATTCTTCTGGGGGTAAAAGTAAGGGAAGGGATGATCTTTATCTTAATCGCTAGGTATAGCAATTGTGCGGTAGAAAAATGTAGCCGAGAAGGAAATTACTCTTACATCAGTGCTTCTCAAACTTTTTATATTAGCCCCCCCAATTTTCAACCATAATTTTATTTGTGCCCCCCACCCAATGCAATAGCAATGTATTGAATGCAGTAATAATGCACTTTGATGTAAATCTACAATACGATATTAACTATAAACCGTTCACATTATTAAGATTATTAAAAAACATGAAATTTGTGTATTTTTATTAATTTAGAATGTATATTGCTGTGTGCTTCCTTTCAATAAATAATTTCTTTAAAGAATTCTTTATTTACGACATTTTAATGTACTCTCCCCCTCCCCCCGTGGGATTTTAAGGCCTTCTTAGAGGGGTGTGCTTCACAGTTGCAGAATCACTATCTTATACCAGGTTATAGAAGGTTAATATAACCTTCTTATCGATGCATAAATCCTTGCTCTATTTTTTCATGTGTGTATATGAATTCACTAATTCAAAGCAACTATGTATTAGCTAATCAAGTCGTTGCCGTTCCGAATACATTGGCAATTTCCTTCATCAATAATTTATTTCTAAAATTCGTAGGAACTTAATATGAAAATTACAGATTGTTGTAAACTATCACAATTATTATATATTTTTTGTTTAGCTATAAAATAAATTAAAAAAAAATATTAAGGAGTTTTAGGGTATTTTGGCTATTGAGTTATATATATTAAAAACTAAAATTTTAGATCTTGAAGAAAACTTTCATGTAGTTTGTATGCCACATAGCGATGAATTCGTCATTAAGCTTCACTATGTACGGATATGAACATTGTATTTTTCATACAAAATGTATATAAAGTTTCATCCATTCAATCAGTGGAACAGATGTGGTGCGTTTATTAATAATTACTCCAAATTTCCGAAGAACATATTCCTACGATGTTAGTTAAATTGTACAAAGGATTCTCTGAAAGTAATAAATCGGGATAAATAAACATGAGATATAATTGTAAATATAAACTATTGACATAGTTAATGGAAATAATTAATTAAAAAAAACTTTTTAACTTCTTAATAGAGTAATAATTATGTAGTGGAGAGAGAATCATTTAAACTTAGACAAAAGGAATCTTTCAGAGTAATTAATTTCCTTAGAAAATTAATAAATGACTTCGTAGAGCAGAAAATTTCCTACTTTGTAGGAAATTCGTAATTTGTGTATGAATGATAGTGTAATGCAGCGATTCTCAAACTGTGGGGCGCGTGCATACCAAAAAGTCAAAAATAAAAGATTATTTAAAAAAAATTATTAAAACTTACTGAACAAAAAGCGAAACAAAGTATATTCTGTCATAATAAAAAATAAAATAAACACTGCATGTGTATTGCAATTCATTTTAATTTAAAAATTACTAAGGAAAAGCAACGTATTACTTATCCTATAACTTAAAATTGGCTGACTTAAGATGGGTGAGTGAGTGAATATTAACTTCGCACTGTTCAGCTACATGAGGGCTTTTGGCGGCGGACCACGTAATTTTGAACCTTTGCGAAGTGACGTGGAGGACACCTGAGCAGACAACTCCCTCTCCTAACTACCCCACCACACCAACGAGAGGATGATTGAGCTCTGGATATATTTAACGTGCATCTTTCCCCTACACGATGGGTCTTTAGTGGTACTGGGCTTGAACTCGTAACAAGGCCATCCACGATCCGATACCCTGACCACTTGGCTATTAAGGCTATACTTAAGATGGGGATTACTTAAAAGTACACATGTAAAACTTAACAATCTTGACAATTTTTACTGTTTATAATTAAAGTCGTATTATTATTTTAGTGTCAAAGTACATTATTAATACCTTAAATACATTTTTATTGTTTATGTGAGGGTTGGAGAGGGAGGCAATGCAAATTATGACTAAAAATTGGGTCACCAATATTGAAAGTTTGAGAAGCACTCCAATAAGAGGCTTGAAGGAAATGCACACACACAAAAGATAAGCATTAGTTTTACTTTAAGGTATCCGACTACGTTCGGAACCGTGATTTTGCAAAGAACATAAATGGATAATTTTCATGATATTTAGTGTCGCTTAGATTGGAATGTATGCATAAAATTGTTTTAAGGACATTTTGACAAAAAAATTATTTAAATACAATATTTTGGCAAAAAATTAATTTAGAATAACCTTTTTTCCAAATGTTCTCCTTTTGTGAAAAATTCTTTTATTTTAATAATATTTTGTCTATATATAGCTCAGATCTCTGTACAGAAGCTCAACTAGAATTTTCGAAATATATAACTTAGAAGTGGGTTTATCCATGTTTTACGACAACAGAGGGGAGAAATTTTAAGGAAAAAACTCCGATAAAATTATTTCAATTGATTGTAACTCTGAAAATAATGTGAATTTTTCAAAATTCTTAGCTGAACCTCTGTACAGAGGTCTCAACTATATACAGGTAAACTATTATTGTAATAGATACATTTTTGACAAAACGGGAACCTTTTGAAAAAAGGTTATTCTAAGTTAAATTTTTGCCAACAATTGTATTTAAGAAATTCATTTTGTCAAAATGTCCTTAAAACAATTTTATATATTTATTCTAATCTAAGTGACACTAAATATCATGAAAAGGATCCATTTATGAGCTTTTTTTTAAAATCACGGTTCTGAATGTAGTCGGATACCTTAAAGAAACTCACATTTATCTGAAGGAAAAATGTCCAAAGCTCAAGCTTTCATAATAAATGTATTTACTATTGCATCCAGAAATGTATTTATTAAAAAAGGTTTAAAGAAGCAAAAAGTATTCATGAAAGAAAAAGAACTTACTATCATTTTATAGCAAACAACATTTGTAGAAATTCAATTGAATAGATTTATTAGGTTTAAGTGAAAATTTAAGGCTGTTATATATAAAAATGAAGAAAATTTAGATGTTAATTCTTAATTGTGAGTCAAAATTTTTGATAAACACATTGGCATTTAATTTGCACAAATATATTTATTAGAATTTATTACGATACTGAAGTAAAATATTTTTGCAAAAACTAGTTTTTTCTTAAAGGAATAATATTTTACTCCCTCTTTAGCCATCCTAATTTGAAATTAGGGATATTATTTTGTATGAAGCATTATAGAATATTCAAATAAAACTTTGAACGTATTAAGTAATATGTAGAATGCTCAATTTTAAATTATGTGACAGTTATATTTTTAATTTTTAAGGTTGCATTCTTTAAGTTAAGTTCTTTGGATATGTCTGCTTGGTAACTTTGCTTCATAAGCCCAAGGTTGCATATTCGATCCTCCATGTTGGGGGATCTTCAAAATGCCAAAATCGTAGGTAAGCATGTCATGTGATAATGTGGCATGTTAAAGATATTTTGAACTCTTTTGGTTCTGGTACTCATGACGACATTTACCATCCGAAGAGAACTTGAACTAATATTGATTCAAGCATAATAATTTGGTAGAGAGTGCTGCCACTAGATGGCGCTTCAATGAGATGACTATTCTGTTTGGAGCACTTGCCGTGTCTGCAAAGACTTAGCAATATGTAGGCCATTAAAAAAAAAGATTTTTGCGTGTTCAAAAAAAAGATTTTTGCGTGTTCAGATAATTTAGGCAGTATGGATCAGTATAGAAATTTATTATTAAGGAAATATATATATATGTCTCAGTCTTTATTATGATGAACAAGATTAAATTTTAGAATAGCAATCTCATTTCGTTTAAATTCCAAAAATAATGATGTAAAATATATTTTTCCTTTGAAAGTATACTATACGAATTATTGCTTTGCTCTTGATTTTGTAAGCACTTAGAAAATTGTTTGCATATTCTTTACCATGTTTATATATTACCAAGAGGGTATCATTTTTGCATTTATATTTTGTGTTAATATATAACATTTTGTCTATATCGGGATTAAAAAATATTAATTCTGATGCATTTTTAAATTAAACAAATATTGTGTTATTAATAGAATGTTCAATATCTTAAAATTACTTGAGAGCTAAGTATATACTGTATTGACATGCATTAAAAAAATTTTAAATCTATTATTAATTTTAAGTAAGTATTATATTTTTCATTTTTTTTTCTGTAGGATATTCAAATCGGTCTTAATTTTTATAATCCCGATCTGAAGTCACAGGATTACACAGATGTTTATGACGTAATAGACCAAGTGTACTGTAAAGCAAATACTACAGAAAGGGTAAATTTTGATTTCTAATCATTATATTAGAAAATAATTTGTATGCCTTTAGAGATGTAATATTTTAAGTACCAGTTTAAAGATAAATTTTATACTTTTACATATTTCCTCAATATTTTAAATAAACTTCTAAATCAATATAAAAATTAACATTATTTACTTTTTGATTAACGTGTTAGAAACAACATATTGGTTCCTAAATAAACATATATTCATAGTTTTCAATTTAAACAGACAATAAAAAGCCATAAAACAATGCATTCTAATTTAGATGAATTATTACAAATAACTGAATGAAGTACGTAAATTGTAAAAGGCCTTGATATACTTATTAAACGAGTTAAATGAATTTATAATCGAATCTATTACACCTTGGTTCTTTTTAATTATTTTTCTTGCAAGCTACCTTTTCTCCCTGTGGTAAAATTTCTTTTAAATGTTTTTGAAAAGTACGTAAACTGAATTCTTGTATATTTCAAGTAACTAAAGGAAAAACAACTTTAGTAAATAAGATAATTAAATTATATATATAGTTTAATTTGTGAGGTGTATGCAGTGGATGAGTTGTAGCGTGTCGTGCTTCCCCACCACAGGTCCGGGGTTATATCCTCGGGAGGAGCAAGGTCGACTCATCCCTTTAGTGGGTCGATAAATAAATACGAAACTTTCTTGGGAACGAAGCTCTGGGAGTTTCGCTTCAGACTGACTAGCTGATCGGAGCATCTGCTCATGCACCTCAGCACCCTAAGATCATGTATACTGAGATGAGACTAGTAGACCTTGGCCCTTATGGACTGTTGTATCACTGAAATTAGATTAGTTTGCATACAGTTTAATATGTGTGCCTTTTGAAATAAATGTAATATTAGTTTATTATCTCATGTAGAGTTTGTTTAAAATTTGAAAGGAATTAGATTATAAAATAGAGGATATTTATAAATGGAAAGCATAATAATAGCAAAAAGCAAAAAGTATTGACGTTCAAAATATAAGGAAGTGTAACACTTTTTTTTATTTAAAATGCAGACTACACTGGAAAATTTAATCCTTAGAGAACTATCTACTTAATTGACTAGTGAACTCGAAGAAAAGCCAAGCATTTCCTACAAAATAAGCTAAATTTAGGCTATTATGAAGTAAGATTTTAAAGAAAGACTATATATGACCAAAATACAGCACAGTGAAAAGTATGGAAATAATAATTATAATCACCTTTGACTTCCATCTTCTTTGCAGAGATTAGCAAAATAAAATTTGCAGCTTAATTCTATTTAGATGCTTCATAAATAATTCTAATCCTTATTTATACGTGCTTTAATTTTGAGTTATAAAAATGTATAACAATACAACTTCATAGAATTATGTACATCACATATAGAAATTTCTAAAACTCACCAGATTTTAGTAGTATATGTACGAAGTTCATTGTTATTGGAATATTCATGTAATTCTAGAAATTCTATAAAATTATAAGCTCTATTATATATTTTGTTTTTCTTCAAATGGACTGTTACAAATGTATTTAAAAATAATTTAGTGAATCCGAAATATTCTTTCGTTTATTTTCTGTTTTCATGCGTAGTGCTTGTTTTCGTCCTTTGACTTGAAAATTGCTTTAAATAAATGTTCTGATTGTAACTCATCTAATTTTAAACTTTTAAAATCATGCACTCCAGTTTTATATATTTAACAAATATTTTTAACAGCATATGCTTGCATATAATGAAATTTGTCTCTTCAAAAGAAAAGTTTTATAATTACCGCGTTTACTCGAATCTAAGCCGCACTAATTTCCCAGTGTTGATACAGCCTGAAAAAAAGGTGCAACAGAATCGAAGGGGAAACATTTGATGCATGAGGGATATTGAGTTTTCACCTTTTTAAAAAGGAAAAAATGGAACTCTCCATTCTGGCCACTTGCATCTCGATGATTATTTATTATTCCATTCCGCAATTTATATCTAGTCTTCAGTCTATCCTAAACATCGTTGCCTGGTCGTATTTATGAGATTTTTTTGTACGCGCTTTCTTTTAATCACCTAAACATAAAAGATATCGGTAATAGCATCCCTGCAAGTTAATTATGTCGCAAGTATAAAAAGGGTGATAATATCATATGGGAATAAAATGGGAACGGAGAACACTAAGGTGGTTGAAACAAGTATACGTCGATGGCTTAAGCAAAATGACATAATTTTTGCTTGTACATGCTCAACAGTGTTGAATAATTCTTTAAAATTATTCCACAGTACATTCTTTTAAAACAAATGTTACATAAAAAAATGTATCAGATGGCATTGGAATAAATCAGATCATTGTGGGGAAATGGTAATGCCGGCTCCAATTCCGAAATCAGCTGTGACTACGGGAATGATGAGTTATTTTCGAAACATGATACTGACGGTTAAAGTAATTATAGGTTTATGTATGTTTTTCAAGGATTTTATAATTCTAATAAAATCAATAATTTATTCACTTATTATATTTCACATTAATTATTTTTAATTTCTTAAGCATCGGACATTGGTGAAACGTTTACACAAAAATTTTTTGTTTGCAAAAACGTGCAGAGAATTGGGGGGTGTCACTTAGAATCCAAGACAACCTTTGTTCACTAAAACATTTGGGGTGCGGCTTAGATTCGAATAAAGACGGTATATCCAGAGAGTGAAATTTTAATCAAAAAAAGTTTGCAATTTCTGAAACATCCTGAAGGAATAAAATTAGGAAAATCCATTTTAAGTATGAGCAATTATTAAATTTTTTGCGTTTACTTTAAAGTTTTTGGAAATATTTATATAACATTAAATCGAAAATATACTGTTTTTACACGTGCATTCTCAATTATTTTGTTAAAAAATAAGATAATTAAATGTCCTATAAATTATAGTTTTGTTGTTGAAATGTGATTGTGATAATAGTCACAAATGTATGTAACTTTCACTTTTTAATGTTAATGTCTTTTGTTTTTCGAGAATTAGCTTATTTTAGTAAAATACAGAAAAGTTTAATAAAATATTTTTTGCCAACTGCTCTCTATCCAATTTGGAAATCGTTTTTTTAACTCCAGCCAGGATTCACACATTTTACCAATAAACCCTTAAAAATCTACGATAAGAAATGATATTTTGTATTAAATAATTCAATTAGAGTTCTTTATCTTAAAATAAAAGTTTTTTTAAAAAATACTACGTTTCAAATCAGCTGCAGATAAAAAAATCAAAGGGAATAAGAATACTTTTTTTAATTTGAATACAAAACCTGGTAAATTAAATTTGGAAAAAAATATAATACAGCGTTTTTCTCTTTTTATAAGATGAGTCTTATTAAGAAAGTTGGAAGCTTCAAATACAACAGGAATTGTGCAAAATGATACCTGAATACGGGTGTTAATTTAATACATTATCAAAAATATCAGTTGTACACAAACTGTATATAATTATGGAATACTTTTTTAAAAGGTACCATTCAATTTTAATTTATGTTAATTCTTTCATCTTCATATTCTTATATCTTCAAATTGCACTTTTTATTTCCATTTAATTTAAAAATAAACTTGTTGTTAGCGAATTTAAATAATAAAAATAATAGAATAAATAATGAGGCAATTTTTTATATTCATTTTAAATAAATAGTCAAAATCTTCTGTACCATTTATGTTGTTGACTTTTACTTACTACAGTAGTTTATGATTTTTATTTTAAATTGGTATATAATTGATAATTATCCAACAAATGCTTACCAATGACACAAATTGTTTTATTTTTATTTAACCAATGTCGACAACTGGTGTACTTTCCACTTAATTAATATTTCTTACAATAGTGTTGCTTGTATTTCAGAAAAAAATGTTTAAATTAGTAACTGCAGGAGCTATCCAAGTCAATGGAGTAAGTTGATATTTAAGATATTTTTTTAAAAAAAAAACCTGTGTAAAAAAAGCTTTCATTTATATGAAATTTAATTTTCTTTTTAAATTTATACTTTTGTTGAATTGATTTGTTATTGTTTTAGATGGGATGTGAGAAAAGACATAGCAAATCATCTTGTGCACATTTTGATCACTTCGTGGTAAATATCATTATATAATACATTTATAAAAGTTAACGAAAATGTGATTTACATTATCCTTAGTGGCTGGATGAAATAATTCTTCTAATCAGTTTAACTACTACGGGGAACAAATAAACTACAATTCTGTAATATATATATGTCGACGGTCTAGTTATCAGAATGCGTAATTCCCTCTAGGATACTAATTTGATAAAGGGGTACTACGCGCCAAGTTATTTTGTTCGACAAGATGGATGATAACACTACAATATGACTACCTCGATATTTTTATCGTGTGATAATGTGGTTGTCATGGAAATAACGAATATTAATTTTAATTTTTATTGGGTTTTTTTCTGTGGCAACCCTATTAATTTCAGACGATTTTAATTTGATTTCTTTAAAACTTTAATCATTTCTATTGCATTTGCTCTTCAAGCTACTATTTCAGTCTTCTGTTGCATATGGATTCTTCGAATATGGATATTTTTAATATTATTGGTGAGTACCAGGATAATTTTTTAAAAAGATGAGGGCTGTAATTTTAGTTATTGCTATAAATCTAACACTTTTCTACTTTTTATTTTACTTTTTCAAATATTTTTTCTAAGCGATCCTTGTTCGATGAAATTCATTGAATAATCTCGCAGTTTATGGAATATTGCAAATTATCAGCACTCTTATTTATTAATATTCATTATTAATTTTAATACATAATATGTATTTGTTTTATATATAATATAATATAATGAATATTATATATAAAAATTATTTTTTATGTAATTAATTTGCAATTATTTTTTGTTTTACTTTTTTATAAATATTAGAAATGTTATTTATTTATATGAATTTTAAAAATGTTATTTAGCCTTTCATCCCTTCAGTGGGTCAATAAATGAATACAAATCTTACTTGGAAACTGAATACTGGGGTTCACGTCAGAGTGACCACTTGATCCAAACATCTGCTCATGCACCCCAGACCGTAAGGTCACGTAAACTGAGAGAGGCACAATAGGCCTTGGTCCTCATGGGCTGTTGAGCCACTGAGTTCAGTTCTATTATTATGTTATTTACAATTAATATTAATATATTATATGAACATTATTCTTAATAATAATAATATATATATATATATATATATATATATATGAATATTATTTTATATAATAATTATCATTATATAAAATAAAATGATTATTGTCATATATTATAATAACTATTAAATTATATTTTTAGATAATAATAATGTATTACAGAAAATTATTATTATTCTAATTATGTATAATTTTCTTTATTGTACATTGCTATTCATTAAGCAGTTCTGTACAATTATTAAACTGACGATTTTTACCACGGGACCGACATCTTGGATTCAATATAACTCCATAACAACCAACATGCCAGGGCAGCGGATAATTCGCATTCCGATAGTTAAACCGACGATAATCGGCTCATATATATATATATATATATACATATATATATAATTATTACTTTTATATATATATATATATATATATATATATATATATATATATATATATATATATATACACTCAGGAACATTGAAAATTGAAAATAGCGACCCAAGAAGAAAGCATCGGATTGAAATGAAATTTAATACACATAATGACATAGATGAGAGATTCACTTGATCTCAAAACAAGACAATTAAACGAATACAGGGTGTGCAACTATACAAATACTGGGCAACTTAAATGCGCGCGTTGGACCACCTCCAGCTGCAATACATGCCCACACACGGTGCCGGCATTGAGTTGATCAGACACCTTATGTTTGTCCTGAGGCAGATGGGCCCACAAATCTTGAACAGCCAACTCTAAATCATGTACAGAGTGACACGATGTCATCTGCCGTTTTAGCTGATCCCACACGTGCTCTACAGGGGACAAATTGGGGAGTGGACCATGGCCATGGAAGAGTCTGAAAATGACGTAGGAAGTCTTGAGCAACTCTTGCTGCATGCGGACGAGCATTATATTTCTGGAAAATTGCCCTTGGAGACCATTTAGGAAAGGTCCCACATGGGGTCGAAGAATATCATCAACGTAACGTTGGCCCGTTAAGGTTCCACGCATCACAATTAAAGTGGACTGGCTATCATAGGCTATGCCCCCCAGACCAATACACCAGCTGTGCGGGCAGTGTGACGTAGAACAGTGTGGTGGGGGGAATTGTACCGCTCACCAGGGCTTCTCCACACCCGTACACGGTTATCATCTGTCCCCAAACAAACCGGGGATTCATCACTAAACACAATCTTTTGCCAATCTGTGACATTCCACATTGATCTGGCTTTGGCACCACTGTGAGACGCAGTTGCGGATGGTCCGGTGTTAAAGGAGTGCAGGAAAAAGGACACTTGGATTTAAGATTTGCTTCTGCAAGTGTCTGGAAATTGTTTGTCGGAACAAATTTGCTACGTAATATTGAACGTTAATTGGCAATATTGAACGAGTCACTGTGGGTCCACAAATTCCGCCACTTTTGATCCTTCGATCCTCTCTCCTCGTGGTCTTCCTGGTCGCTCCAGACCCGGTTTTCTGCGCGTGGGGTACCTTCTAGTGTCCACTGCTCCCAACAATTTCTAACGGCACACTCGAACGATCCACCCGGCCAGCAACACGGCGCGTCGACCAGCCTGGAGTTTTTCATCCCGATGATCAAGCGCTTTCTCAAACTCGCTTAACTGTGGGAAATGTCTTCAGCACGCGTTACCTGGCATGTTTCGCTAACCACCAAAGTCTTCCTTATAATCGGCGAGTAATCGTCACGTTTATGAATCTTCAATTTGCGCTGTCCTCTTCCTGATTGTAGCGCCACCCTCGGCGTGTATGAGTATGCGTATTGGCACAAAAAAACTTGATCATTTTATATCACATTACGCTGTACTTATTTCCAAAGTTTCGCGATTGTACTTAGCTTCCTTCTTGGTCGATATTTTCAATTTTCCTAAGTGTATATATATATATATATATATATATATATATATATATATATATATATATATATAATATGAGCCGATTTGAAAAAATGATGTTGACAAAGTTTGACTCTTCTTAAAAAGAAAAATATAACATATTACTTAATATAACATATTACCTTAATATAACATATTAATATTACATACTTAATCTAACATTACTTAATATAACATATTACCTTAAATTCCTTAAATATTGGAAAAACTTTGTATGCTTATTTTTAAACTAATTTTTGAAATTGATTGAGACGTGTTTAAGATAGAGTTTCTTTTAAATCAAGTAATTTTTTCTATAGAAATTAAGAATAATTTTTATGGGTAGAAAATAACAAAGTTTTGCACTATTTTAGAATTTTATAACTAAATGGATCATTTTTTAAAATAACTTACCTAGGATAATGTGCATTATTTTTCTTTTGGATCGAGAGTCAAATTTAGGTGATATGGTTTTTTCCAAACGATTAAAAGTGCGTTAATTTTAAATGAACCAGAGAAGTGTTTTGCCCAATTTGTGACTGGGACTGCACAGGTATGAAATGTCATGTAGTGAAATACACTATAAAATTGTGAAAAATGTTATCACAATATTTAATTATGTGTGTATATTTTTCTTTTTTTAAAAAATTTGCTAGTAATTATTAAACCATGCTAAGGAATTTCTTTTAAATTAAGTAATATAAAAAAATAAGTCAATTCCTACTTAGTTCAAAAAAGAAAATTTTATATTAGCTACTTTTTATTAAATAGTTACAATTAATATAAATATGTATATACATATGACAGAATCACAACATCAAGTGGTAATTAATTTTTATTAATTATCATTAAAGTATCGTTTTGCTATCCAAAACAATCGTGTATATAATATTTCAGTTAGACTGAATGCTTTAAAACGTGAGAAAAAAAATCTTTTAAAGTCGCTAAAAGTGAAACCAACGCGGCTGTATCTGTGATTCTGTAAATAATTAGTTTGAGTCAATTAATTTTAAATAATTGTAATTAAATTATCGTATTTTTACCCAAAACAATAGTGTATAGAAAATTGCAGTTCAAACGAGAGCTTTAAAATGTGAGAAAAAAGTTTTTTCATGTTTTGACACAAGTCGCCAAAAGGGTCACTAAGTCACCAAAAATGATGCCAACGTGGCTTTATTTGTAGTTTTTTAAATAATAAGTTTTAATCAATTAATTTTTGTTAATTATAATTAAATTACAGTATTATCATCCAAAATAATCATGTATATAACATTTCAGCTGAATTTAGCGCTTTAAAATGTATTTTATTAACTATTCAAAATTTCATCAAGATAAATAAATAAATGTATAGAGAGTATGAGCTATAAAAGTAGGAATTGAAAAAAAAACCCAGAATCGATATTGATTTCCCCATACCACTTTCTTGTATGACGTGAGATTTCTGGCATCTTGTACGTATGTAAAGGGTGTTTTTTGGGAGGTATAGAACTTTAAATTGCAATAAAAACAACGATGTATTATTCGATTGACATGAATTTTTTTTTATTCGAAAGATAATCTTTGTGCATTACATTTTAAATATGATTTCTGGCATAGGACTGCCACGGCTGGCTCGATGTAGTCCAATCTGACGTCCAATTTTCGATGACTTTTTTCCAACATTTGTGGCCGTATATCGGCAATAACACGGCGAATGTTGTCTTCCAAATGGTCAAGCGTTTGTGGTTTATCCGAATAGACCAATGACTTTACATAGCCCCACAGAAAATAGTCTAGCGGTGTTAAATCACAAGATCTTGAGGCCAATTCACAGGTCCAAAACGTGAAATTAGGCGGTCACCAAACGTGTCTTTCAATAAATCGATTGTGGCACGAGCTGTGTGACATGTTGCACCGTCTTGTTGGAACCACAGCTCCTGGACATCATGATTGTTCAATTCAGGAATGAAAAGTTAGTAATCATGGTTCTATACCGATCACCATTGACTGTAACGTTGTGCCTTGATCGTTTTTGAAGAAGTGGTCCGCCAGCCCATAAAGCGCACCAAACAGTCAGTTTTTTAAAATTTAACGTTGTTTCGACATACACTTGTAGATTAGCTTCTCTCCAAATGCAGCAATTTTGTTTGTTGACGTAGCCATTCAGTCAGAAGTGCGCTTCATCGCTAAACAAAATTCGCTTATGAAAATTGGGAACAACGGCAATCTCGTTTTGGGCCCATTCGACGAATCTACGCCTTGCTTGATGATCGTTTTGATGAATTGCCAAACCAAACTGAAAATAAATCACTTGACAGCTGTTAAACCGGTCGCCATCTTGAAAAGTAATGCCAACTTTAACTTCTATACCTGGAAAAAAACACTCTGTATATATGTTTGTAAAAATGTAACATTTTCAAATTTGAACATCAATCATTGAGATTCTTCCTAAGAAGAACATAAACTTTACGAAAATTGCATAATTTGCTGGGTTGGAAGGAAAAATGCAATTTAAAAGAGTTTTTACATGTTTTGTGACGGAAAGTTAAATAGTGAGTTAAACAGGTGTCAACATCATTGCCAGACCACTAACAAGTAATTTTTAAGAATCTGCTGTTGTCGGGTGGATTTGAAAATATATAAATCTAAATATATTAGTACATATGATAAGAAATTCTACGCTCTTTATCGTTTTCAATTTACATAGTTAATAAGTTTAAAAAAGATTTTGAAATTTTTATGGTCTATATGTATTTTTAAAAGTTAAAAGAAAAGTTGATAGAAGAAGTTAAATAAAAATGTTACAACCATCAAGTATTGGTTAGAATTTTAATTGGCGTTGAAAATTTATTGAAAAAAGTAATTGTTATGTGGCAAAAAATATATATTTATGAATTTCGTTTCAGCAAGCAAAAAAAAAAGCTTAAAATCTTATTTTCTTCACATTTTATTATGTAAAATGTTTCTAAAAAGGAAAAGAAATTAAAAAAAAAAACCTAGTAATTCTTATAATTTGCAAACCACAAACTAATTCTTGAAATAAATTCGTAAATTGTTACATTTTTTCCGGAAAAATGATTTATTAATAGAATGTTGTTTTGAACATAACATATTTTCAATAATTTCTATACAGGAATGCCTTTTGGATTTACTGGAAGCATTGAACAACGAAGA